>JARHVA010001419.1:3195000-3468926 GCA_037957365.1 Torreya grandis
TAAGCAACTCTCTAGCTTTTCTATTTTCCATTTCGATGTAAGCCTTCCCTATATTCACCATTTGGGGCTGATCATGTAGACCAAGGTTCATCACATGATAATCTCTACTATTTACCTTGGGTTGTTTAGTTGCTTCAGAAATCTTGTCAAGATCAAATAGTCTTTCTAATGAAATCATCCCTTTAGGTATCTTAGTGTCACTTAATTGGATTATTTTACTATTAATTTCCTTCTCAATAAAAGTTTCATTAACCTCATCAATAATACGAGCTTCAAAAGCTCCAGAATTAGTTAATAAGTCTATAATTTGTTTATCATCATTGAAAACTTAGAAATGATTTACATTATCAAGAACTTAAGGACATGGTATTAGATCAATAATTATGCTTTGTGAATCATTATTAAGCATGAGGTTATCTTTAGTAGAGGCAAGCTCATCAACAACTTTTTTTTCTTCTCTTGGAAGAGATAAGATGTTGAAGGCATTGAAAGATTTGATCAAGTCCCACACCCTAAACTTATATCTTTTTAAGTAAGATAATTTGCACTAGTATTTACTCCTCACTTGGTTAACCACAAGTTTATATTTTCCATAGACAAGGAGTTCCTTAACTTTTTTATTAATAACAAACTATAATCCAAGTATGAGAGCCTCATACTCAGCTAAATTATTGGTGCAAGGAAATTGTAACTTATAGGTTGTATGGTATTGCTTTTCTGAAGGATCCATCAATACAATACCAGCTCCTAATCTTGATTTGCACTTGGTACCATCAATATATAACTTCCATAAAAAAAAATTAGAGAACTGTTGAAAAATAATTCTTTTACAATTTCTAAAGTGAAAACTCCCAAATCAGAATCCAATACATTTACCCTTTTGTTAATAGCATTATATTCTATTATAATGTGTTTCATTTGAGGTTCCCTTTCCACTCTTATTTTATTTGGAACACATTTATAAGGAAGACACAAGTGTGATAAAAAATTAGACATATATCCATTTAAGGCTTTAGTCCATTCCATACTCAAAAGCAATCCATAAGCACTAGGCATTTTTACCACTTGGATATCAATAAATTGCTGAACCCTGGGTTCACTAGCCAATTGTATATGCACATTCAATAATTCTCCTATAACCTTAACTCTATATTTATCTAATTAAGTGAATACCCTGTAAAACTTGATTAGAGTTAACCCAATTTGTTTGCATATCCTAACAGGCATAATGTTGGTTGATGCTCTAGAATCTAAAAGACAAATATGAACATTCTTCCCAAATATCCTAACTATAAGTAAAAAATGTGGAGACTCTACCTTGATTACTTATGTAATTACATTTACATTATCATTCTTAGGGGGCTTCCCAATTTTCTTGGATAAAGATTCCAAGAGTAAGTCTCCCTATTCTATGATCTGAGTTAGCTTAGGCAGAGTGATATTGGCTTTAATCCTTTTCATATTCTCCACAATATTGTAGCTAGTTTTGATTAAAATATCAAAAATTAGCTTAGAATAACTTCCTCTAGAGGGTTCAAGATTATTCTTTGATGCAGTATCTGAAGGGGTTCCATTATTATTAGGAGGGGTAGAGGTAGTCAATGGTTATTTTTATTCCCTATTTCTCAGAGGATATGTCTTAAACAATTGTTGGAATGCTTGAATCTCCTCAAGAATATTCTCAGGTTCATTATCCTCTTAAAAAGGGTATTGAAAAGTTTTCACCATATGCACTTAGTCAGATGGTTTAGATTCAGAAGAATTTGTAGTAGTGTATTTGTTTAGAACCACTTCAAATGTGTCAAGTTCTTCTTGAAAAGCTTCAAAGGCTTTACAAAACTCAATGCAATCAATCTCACCATGCTTGGAAGTAGCATGTACCCTACAATAATTTGGTAATGCAATATCAGTGAGATTTATATCCATATTATTTTTGCTAGAGGAAGGCTCATTATCTTTGTTATTATAAAAATTGTCATTCTAAAACCTATTCTCAGGCCTGTTAAACTTTTGGAAAGTGAAGTTCCTTCCAAAATTGTCATTAACATTACCAACTTATTTTTGCAATTTCAAAAAATTAGTGCTAAGATTCTACACCACTTTCAATATAGACTCATTATTATTTTTTGAAATGTCAAAATTTTGACCTTGGTTACTGTTGATGCCACTAACATGCACTAAAGCCTTTTGGTCATTGTCATGAAATCTATTAATAAATTGATGACTCAAGAAACTTAAATTTTGATTAGGGGTAGCATGACTAGTAGGCAATGCATTGAAAGCAGGGAATTGGTATAATGCTGGAGCATTTTGGTTATTATTTGGGAAAAGGTTTAATGAAGGCATTTAAGGATTAACATTTAGGATAGAATAAGCCATCTATCCTTTGGGTTGCATTTTGTCGCTAATAACCACTACTTCAGAATAGGCTTGAGCCAATGTGATGATAAGTGGAAGGGCTCTCTTCAAAAACACATAAGTCATGGGGTCAACAACATCTTTATAAACCTCCAAAGCTAAAGCTTCATTAGGTTTATATGGATCCATGGTCTAGCTAAACATCTTTTGGAACCTAGCATTAAAGGACCTAATAGGTTCACTTGTATCTCTCTTAATATTTGTAAATTGATGATAGATGACACAAGGTCTTATGATCTTTCCAAATTGATAATATAAATAGTGTCAAATTTATTCAATGAGATAATACAATTGTCAGGTAGATTAAGGAACCATTCATATGTATCATCTTTAAATATAATTAGGAACAACCTACATACTACATCTTCATGAATAACATTTAATAATCTTAATGTAGCTTTGAAAGATTTAACATGTTCTTTAGTAGTCATACTACCAATTGGACTAAATAGTTTTTAGGATTACATGGTAAATCATGAACTACACCTAGTATATTGATAGGGGAACTTACAAACCATGCAATATTTGTATGAAGATAGAGCACAAAAATCCCTTGAAAAGGTGATGATGGTAGAGATTTAGAATACCTACACTTACCTCTATCTTTCCTAGTCCTTCTGTGGATTTCTAGTTTGAGCAAGGGTTCTCTAGTCTCTGAATGTGATCTGGTCCTAATCCTTGGTAATTCCAGCTTGAAGATTAAGGATATTATTTTGAAACATGGTGTAATACATTAATTTCTAAAGAATGACAAATAATATGCACACTAAGCTTAATTTTCAAAAAAATTGTTCATAAAAGGACAAAAGACATCAATCTTTAACTAAAGAAGTTCAAAGTTGTACTGAATTATGCAAAGATAACCAATATTTACAACTTATGACTCAAATAAACCTCTTATTGTCAAAGAATTGCCAATTTTTAACAAAATAAGCCATCTTAACTCCAAATACTAATAAATTCTTAGCAACAAAAGATGTATTTCTGCAAAGGTCACCAATCTTTACACAATTTATGCTAAAAGAAACATAATCATGTAAAATGTAGAGTAATTTTGACCAAATACACCCAAAAATTATTAAGTATCTTTAAATAGGCCGTCCTTCTAGCACCAATAGAGCTTCTCCTGTTGATGCTTAAAAATATAACATAGGTGATCTTCAGTATTGATGAACACTACTCATTTTAGGATTTGAAAAATCTAAGGCATGAGTTGCAGTTTGTGACAATTTAATGATGTCTATGGTGGAATAGAAGAAGATTATGAGAAATATCCACAATATTTGTTTGATTTAGTGGTTGGGAGCCACCAAGGTTTAAATCTTTAGATATTCAATATTTTTCGATGACCTAGAAGCTAAAATAAATGAGTATTAACAATGCTCTTTAAGATAGAGTAAATCTTGATAAAAATAATAAAAGAGAAGGGTAAAGTAAGAAAGAAATGTGATTGCATATTTTTATCTCAAATATTATGACAAAATTCCAATTAATTTGAGCACGTTTGAACCAATTTATGTTATAAAATAACATAAGCTCAAATTATATCACAAATCAGGCAAAATTCAAAGGAAAAATATGAATCATAAGTAAGAACAAAATTTACTTTAAAGATTTGCTATTATGATCTGAATAACCTAAGTACATCCAAATACATAACAAATAAAATGAAGTATACTTGAGATCTTTAAAGTTAATTCAACATTTAGCACAAATTAACAACCCTCCAAAAAAGAATGTAACTTAAAACAAGAATAATCATTCAAATTCAAGATGATTGTTTACAATTGAGATGTACCATGGACATTCAACAAAACTATACAGACAATCTTTTCAAAATTCTTTAGTTGTATTAGATGTTCCTAGTATACAATTGCTCAAAAACTCTCCCTTAAAAACGGTAATCATTTACCTATTTATAGGAAACATAGGTGGTTAACTAGTTAACTTTCAAAATATCCACATGTGGATAAGGATAACTATCCTTAATATAAATATACAATGTGGAAGGTCACATTTCAACTTGACAAGAAAGAGTATTTGCTAATAGACTAGCATATACTTTACAAAAAGAATATTCTTTTAGGAATTTCATTGGTGGGCCATTCAATTATCCTTGTCTTAGGAAGTATTTCACCTTGGTGTATTACTCCTTGATTAGTTCAAAATCCACTATAGGATTCATTAGAAAATCCTCTTCTTGATCTACTAACTTGTCAAATTCATTATCAGCCCAAGATACAAGTTCCTTAATACATTATGCTTCTACAATTTGCTTCCCTATATAAATAATGATATCAAAGACCTTCTAGTTATCCTTGGTTGAATGAATTTTATTGTCTCTAATGCCTTGAATGTGAACACCAACCTTTTGCTTGAATTCTTCATCACTAATTAGGCCTATAGTAGTGGTTTGAGAAGGGTTATCTAATAGATTCCCTAGAAGTTTCTCAATCTAAGCTAACAAGCATGTGTCTCCCTTGATGAAGCCATTGACATCATTTCTCCAGGTGGTCAAATCCTCTTGTTTATCCATCCAAACTACCATGAGGATGTCCAGATGTCAAAGTTTGATAATCTTGAAGTCCAAGGCCTGCTTTATCTTATGTACCTTGATGAGATCCTCCACTGAGCTTGAGAATTCTATCCTTGAGTGATTAAGCTTGTGCCATCTCAATTTGATGGTTTAAAGCACTCAATCTAAGTTAAATTCTTTTAAAATTCTTGAATGCATCCATCAAAGATTTATTTATTACTTGCAATACATCCTCAAGAATTAAAAGGAGGACTTGAGCTTCTAAATTTTGTTTTTCTTTCTCCAAGTTGAGAATCTTATGTTTCATTCACTGAACTCCAACCAAGGCCATTGTTGACTAGGCCAGTATCATACTAGCTACATCTTCTTGAAATATAGGATGGTCCCTTGTTGCCTACCATGGAATATGAGTTAAGCCTAAAAATGGTTCCACCTTCTGAAAGGTGAACTACTCAATAGCAATAGTAACCTTCTTGGTCACTAATCTCTCAATATTTGATGTATCTGTATTAAAATAGACTTGAGGGTCAGACTCCTTTACTTGTGGCTATTCAGGAATCTCTACATTTGAACTCCTAGAAGTTCATAGGGTGTCAATCCCTTGGCTTTCTTTATTGTGAAGGATATGGATCTTTCTCTCTGCTTGTGTATTTATAATATCCTAAATCCAAGGCTTTACACTATCCTAAACATCCATGTCAACTCGAGTCAAATCTAATGAAGGAAAAAGAGTTGGGGTTTTTTGAAACTTCCCATAAATAGACCAATTAGGAATAGCTAGTCCATAAATAGGATTCTCATCATTGAAGAGGTTAATTTCACTAGTAGGGTGAGTGAAAATTAACCTATGCCTCTTTCTTAGGGCCAGAGGAACTAAGGCTAATTATGCCTATCTCTTTCCTCCACCTAATGGAACTAATTATTTACTTACTTCCTCAGATGGATCCTCTTCCTTGTCAAAACCATAGGTAGTTATGATGTTAATAAGGGAACTTTCCACTATTTCTCTGGTTTCCAAAGCAATCATGATAATAATCTCTACTAGGGAAGAAGGCCTTGATGGGGATGCCTAAATTTGGGGACCTTCACCAGGTTTATGCTCTATGTTGGAATCCTGAATCACATCGTTACCTTTTCTTTTTACATCCTCAGGTTGCCCAACCTAGGATGACTTTATCAATTCTCTTTGCTGAGGTTCAAAAGATTATCTTTCAATAGGTGGCTCTTGATGTGTAGTCCCAGATGGTCCTAAAAACAAGTGATAATGTAAGGGATGTAGTTACCATATTTCTCTTGAGGGCTTATTATCTCTGACCAACCTATGTTCTAATTTGATGTTGTATTTTTTAACCCTAGACAAGATTTCTTCAAAGTTCCTTGCCTTTGTGTAAATACCATCTCCCACACTTGGTTGATGTTTTTACTAAGTCTTTGGGACCTTTTTATCCCAAATATGGTTAGCCACTCTATCATTGGGGTCCCACATCTTAAGGTCATCCAATTGAAAATCAAAATAGTTCTTGTATACCACCATGATCTCTATCTATTTCTAATCCTTGATTATAATTCTACCAATGTCTAGTGGAATGGGATGAACTTGAGCCTTCTTATTCTTCTTGCATATCTAATCAATTCCCTAGATTATTTGATAAGTAATTTCTTGCTCTGCAAGCTTACTAAGAACATATATAGGCAATTTGTATGGTTGGGCCATGATTCCTTCTATCGTTATTATAGTGCAATATGGATAGAACCACATATCCCCCATGGTCTCCACTTGTATTTTGATTAGAAGATGAAGCCTGGGCTTAGAGATACCAGTGATTTCCTTAAAAATGAGTGGGAAGATACCATCACATATGAATTGCATTTGATTCATGTATTTGAATATATGTAATTTGGAGTAATGATGGGAAATGGTAGTTCTACCATCAAGGGACCAATTTTAGATGCTAATGAAATTAATAGAGGCTAGGAGTGAATCTAAGAGGCAATATATCATAAATAATTTCTTGGAGGTCTTTCTCTTGATGGTTATAAATTATTTGGCCAAGAAAAAACTTATCAGGTCTCCAATGGGAGGGGTTAAGTTCCACTCCAACATATAATCAACATAAGATACATAGACCTTACTCAAATAAGTAGTAGAAGAGGCACCAAAGGCTTTGTTCAATAAGGTCATAGCTACCCTAACACCCTCCCTAAATTGGGTAATATAAATATCACCATTAAGGATCTTGAAAACATGGGAACCTTGGATTAACCAAGCTGAGAGGACTGAATCCAAGTTTTGGGAATTTATCTATTCTCTCAAGGATGGGAGATCGACATGAGGTAAAGGGAGATTATAGTAAGCCTCAAAGGCTATGGGAGATATACATGAAAATTTATTGGTACTTCCTTCATAAATAATCCATTCCCCATCTATTCTATAGTAAATGAAAATAGGAACAAGAAGGTTGATGTAATGCATTACCTCTAGTTTGGCAACTGCATGGTGAAGGCCTACCAACTAAATTGATACTAGGTCTTTGTATCTTTGGTGCATCATAACATTCCTCTTTTCCTCCTAGGAAATTGGTTACAACTCCTCTATAAATAAGAATAGTTTAGACCAATTTTTGATTTCATGTACATTTAAGGCTGTCAAATCTAACTCTGTGTCTCAAAAGACCCTTCCTTCACCATCTAAATTTAGATAAAGCTCTGCTTCAATTTTCATCTATTGCCTTCCTACTACCATTGATAACACTAAATTATAGTTGTTCAAAATAAAGATATCACTAAGGCACTTGCTTTGAATTCAATTTTCACTTACTTTGATTTATATGTGATCAATTGAACTGACTTAAGTCATTATTTATAGAGGGTTCAAGGTTTTTAGATTTAATGGCAAAAATATCCAACTCTTGATTTCATACGTGCCTCAAGTTTGATGAGACCTCATTCTCATGTCTTTTTCATTATCGTGCATAGGATATATTTCATTTTTATCTTCCATACCTATGTGAAGCTTACGTGGTAGGGTTCCATGCCTTTCATGACAAATTTCATAAATGCTAGCTGAAGGCTAGCCATTAGCTTTCAAAAGTCCTCTTTATTTTGATTTGAAAAAATGAATCTAGGTCCTTGTATTTCATTGGTCTCTTGATCTTTAAGCTCACTAATTATGTCATGTGTCAAGCTTGTGAGGCCTTTGAAAAGTCCTCAACTTTTTTGCACCATTGGATCAAATCTAGTGAATAAGTGATCATCATTGGATCTTGGCTAGGGCCAGATCGTTAATCATATTCCTTTTTAAAGGACTTCAAGCTTGATGCACTATTGGATTAAATCTAATGAACAATCAATTGCTATTAGATCCTACAAGATTCTTACCTTTTAATCAATTCCATGATTATATGAATCTTAGGCTTAAAAATGTCATTTAGAATTTTATGTTTAAAAAACACAAAATGATTTAGGTTAAGAACTTTATATACTAGGTTTGTCTTCGTAAAAAGCTAGGAATTTCTTAAAAGGTTTTTTTAGAAATGATCCATTTATTTAGGATTTAAAAATTATCTAAGTTAAATTTGATGGGTTTAATCATGTCAAATACATCCTCACAGATGTCAAATGATAGGAGTGAGCCTTTCAAATTTAAAATAATGGAATTTATTGATCTAATAATTGAATGCCAGGTGTAAATCCATCGAGAGTTCCCAAGGCTTTGGGGTTTTTATAAGTTAAATTTGATGGGTTTGGTCACATCAAATACATCCTTGTAGATTTTAAATGATGGGAGTGAACCTATCAAATTTAAGACAATGGAATTTATTGATCTAATAACTAAATGTCATGTGTAAATCCCTTAGGAGTTCCCAAGGATTTGAGGATTATCTAGGTTAAATTTGATTGGTTCAATCACATCAGATACATCCTCACAAATGTCAAATGATGGAAGTGAACTTATCAAATTTAAGACAATGGAATTTATTGATCTAGTAACTGAATGCCATGTGTAAAGTCCTTAAGAGTTCTTGAAGCTTTGACTTTAATCCACACCATAAGATTAAAACCTTCGATCAAAAAATCACCATTGGATCCTTACTGGGGCCCAAATTATTGAATGCATTCCTTTATAAAATACTTAGAGCTTGATGCACTGCTAGATCAAATCTAGTGAACAAGCGTAAAGCATTAGATCTCCAAAAGCACATGAACTTTAAGTTAAAGCCTGATAATGCATAAAATATCTCTCTAGATTTGCTCATGAATGTTTAAATTAAAACTCTTAGGGTTTATTGCTTTGGAGTCCTAACTTCTTCCATGGAACCTATAATTAATCACCTTGAAGATGATTACTAACAACATTAATCCCTAATATATGATCATAATCAGATATACCAAAACTCATGTCTTTTTTTAAACATTTACCCACCTTTAAAATTCAAGATTAAATAATATTTCACACTTATTCTAGAATACAACAATTTTAAAAACAATCACAGGGGTCCCTTTTTCAAAAAATAAAGATGGGGAGGTGTTGGTCTCAACACCATGCAAACAGTATAGCCTCAACAAGTAGGAAAGACCCAAAAACAAGCATAACAACATACTAGAGGCTAAGACAATAATCAACAGTCAATCACAACCAGTGCATGAAAAATGCAAGGATACCAGAATAAAAACAATCATAACTCCAAATGTCCAAGAAAGGTGAAGGTAAAAATTGACAAAAAGACTACAAAAAAATAGGGTATCGATGGCTCAAGATTTCATTCTTATTTCTATAATTGTTGGTGTCAACTAATAGCTTAATTCTCTTTTTCATGACACCCAAACTGTCGAGGTCCACCACTGAGCCTAGCTTATACAACTTGATCCTACATTCATGATAATGGACATTAATAGTATTTAAATATTGTATAATTTAAATAACATAATATGAACTGTATAGAGAAATAACATGATATAATGAATCAAAATAATCATTTACTTTAGAACTAGTCAACAATATAATAGTAAGTTGAACTCAAACATAATGTTAAAATTATAATCACAATTAAAAATTCCAATCTAAATAACATCTAGATCAAGAAAACTATGTTGTATAAAGTCAAAATCATATTATCAAAGGGTCAAGTCATGATAAAGTATATTACTTCTTTGTCAACATATCTTAGTTATACTTACTATTGTAGACACCTAAAAAGTGTCTAACCCTTGGTCTTCCTCTCTCCCCTTGGTCCCTTACCACTTCGACTATCCCTAACCTACCTAGGTCTTATTAATTGAAAATAATCATTTATTAATAAGTCCATTTTTCCCTCTCCTTGCCACCTCGCCACCCTAGGATACCCTCCTTGGATCCCCTTCATTCCCCACATGGCCATTTAATGCCTTAGACTCCCATTCCAATCTCTTCACTCGCCCATTTAACTCCCATCGACCGTTTCATCCTCGCATTCATTTGACCTGGCGGCTGAAAAACGGATGGAAGGCTATTTTTAGCCTTTTTCCGGCCTTTTAGCCACCGACGTCGGTCAACCGTCGACCGACGTCAGCGATATTGCTGGCATCGACACCTTTCATAACGGCTTCTGCACCGTTATCTCTCTCTCTTGGCTCCTCTTCGCATCTCTGTGACTTTCTCCCTGGCATCCCGACTCTTCAACCTTCGTATCAGACCCTTGTATCCATCCTTTCACTTGACCTCTCTCCCAATCAATCTGACTCTCTCCCTCAGGTACACAGCAAGCTTCTACAAGTGAACAATAGGTATTCTTCATCAGCAATAGGCTTCACATCCGGCATCACCAGCAACAAGGTCAACACCTTCTTCAGCAGGGCACATGTAAGTACTCTGTTTGTTTTCTTTATGCTTTCTAGTCATCTTCTTTTTAAAACTAGATTCAGCTCCCCTTCTCCCCAACCCAGACTGCTAACCAAACCAGTCAGACCCGGATTCCTATCTTCCTTATTGGCCTCCTTTATCTCTCTGTCCCTTTTCAACATTTTGTCCATTCTCCTAGACCTCTGCACAGACGCCCTGACTGCCTCAAACCAGACTCTCCCAGACCATTTTGTACGTCCACAGACCCGTCCACGGACCAAGCCCAGCCCAGATTCTGCCCAGACTCGACCATACCCTGCCTATTGCCCCGACCGACGCCGGCCATTACCCTGACCGACGTCGGCAACATAGCCGACGTCGGCACCTTAGACAACCGACACTGGTAGGACCACCGACGCCGGTGACTGCAACCAGGCTGACAGCTTCTTCCAGGTAAGCCTTTGCTTTCTTTTCTCTTTCAGTTTGCTATCATTTCAGTCTATTTTAGCATTTTGTCATTTATCAGTCACTTATCTTTTATCAAAATAGTGGGTTGACCTCCCTTAAGGAAGTTCTCATACTTCTGGGAACAAGCTTTCGCTTGGCAACCCACCGCCTATCCTTCTAACATTTTCTTGTCCAAGTTTTCTTCTTTGCAGGTGTCATTCCTCCACAGCCAAAGAGGGGTGCTCACAAAAGTCTGGATTACGGTGCGCAGTCTACATCCAGGTACTTCACATGCCTTGACCATTATCTCTTTAGTTTCTTCTCTCTCTTTATAATCTGAAAAGCGAAATTTTGAATAGAAACATTCTGGCACGCTCGGTGGGACCCTAGGTTCCTCCTGGGTTCCTTTTTCTTCTTCATTCATTTAGGAGCATTAGGTTCTTACCTTTTCTCCTCCTTCTTTTCTTCTCAATGACACTATAAGCAGGACTAAAATGAATCTTTCTTCCTTGCATTTCTAGACTAGTCTAAACATCATACTCTCAACCCTTTCTCAAACTTGTCTTCATAACAAACATCACATTTCGACTTGGGCATTAAAACACTTTGCATTCATCTCTGCTTGTGCTTGCATCTTCTTAGTCCACATCTAGTAACTTAAATCCGCATATTGAATAAATCGTAGACACTTGATGTTACACTACCTGACCACATGCACTAAAACGAACATAAAACTTACCTGAGACAAGGCCCGACTGGGATTTCATCCCCTAGCGGATACCTTACCCGTCCCGGTGACCTTACTTGGATTTCATCACCAAGGGGGAAGCCCACTCCGTTCTCTGGCGGAGGATAAACTCTAGGCGAGGTATATCTTGGCTAAGCGAGACCAGCTAACCACTAGAATCATGAAGTGAGGGGAGCTTGCTCCTTAGCACCAGGCCACGTACCAGACCCTAACACAAACTTTGAGCACCTAAAACAAGACCTAAAACCAGCTCTAGACTGCTTCTTCTAGGACCTTCTTGACAGCCAATCTCCCCAAACATTCATCTAAGGCATAAGCCACAAATTCTAAAGTTAATTCCTAAGATTTATCGCTTAGGCTTGTCTGTCTCTCTCTGTTTTCCTCTTCTCATCTGTTTGTTTGAGTGAGTGAGGACGCTTTCTTCATTGTTTTTCCAAGAATCTTCAAATCTTTTGGTTCTCTGGAAAACACAGTCACTGACATTGGTTCTGCCACCGATGTCGGCTTTCCCCTGTCACCGGCATCGGTTCTGTCACCGACGTCGGCTTTCCTGTATTACCGGCATCGGTTATCTGACCGACGTCGGCCATATTTCTTACCGACATCAGTTTTTTAACCGACGTCGGTCTCTGTCACTGTCCTTTTTTTCAAAACCAGCAGCCTAAAACCTATCCATTCTCTGTCAAAGACCACATTCTGGTTTTCTGAGACTGCAAGAACACAGTTTTTGGAACCAGGACTCTCTTCTTAACCACTTTAGCCAACAACTGCTTCCATCTACCCCGTCCTTAACCAGTCCTATCATGGAGTTCCACTCGGAGACTGAAAGAACTCCTACAGGACCGACCCTGACCCCGACCCCGACTCAAATTCCCATCATCCCTGAAGGGGACCAAGATTTCGAGAGATTCTTGGACCTCAATACCGCAGCCCTCCAAAACTATCTCGCGAGAAATCCAACGCGAGAACTTTTGGGTGACATGGCGATGACATCCACACCATTCGCCACCCAAACCTTTAGGACTCAGCCTTTCGCCTTAACTATTAATCCAACCATGGCCAATACGCAAAGTTTGGCCTCCCCGCCTATTTTTAGACCGACCTCCATTGGGGTTCCATTACCCCCTCAACCACCTGCAATTCAACCAAGTTCTACATCATATCAAAACTTGATTGTCTCGACCCCTCATACTCTGGCGCCCTCAAATGTAGGCGTGCCAACCTATCTTTCTACCAGTGCCGCCATTCAATCACCTTTGGCGGTGCCCAGTCAACCTATACCTTCGACCTTCATAATGCAACCACCTCTAGCCTCCACTTCTGCCCCTGCGACTAGTCATCCGTACATTGTACAACCGACTATGTCGCACGCCTCCTCTAGCCTCTTCCAAGTGCCTTACAACCTAGGGGCCGCTCAACCCGCCAATCCGTCAGCAGACATCATTAAGATGCTGATGGATAAAATGTCCAGTCTCGAAGCCTCCATTTCCGGTTCAAGCAATACTTTGTCATATGAGCAAATTTGCAATGAGCCCATCCATCCTTCCGTCCCCATTCAACCATACCCTAACCATTGGGAGCTTCCTAAATTCACTCGCTTTCAGAGTAAGGAAGACCCACAACAACATCTACGGGCATTTAGACATGCCTGTTATCTTATTGCCCATGACGATGCGTTGCTTTTGCGCACGTTCCCTATGTCCCTTTCTGGCCCTGCCCTTGACTGGTATAGTTCTCTTGCCAGACACTCTATCTTTTCATTCATCCAACTCGCCCAATTATTTCTTGACCATTTCTCAATCAACATCACCAAACAAGTCTCAATCACAGACCTTTACTCCATCAGGCAATTTGACGACGAATCAATAGTCAATTTTGTCGCTCGTTGGAGAGGTCTGATCAACCAGCTCTCATTCTCTTTGCCTCAACCCGAGCTCATCGAGCTCTTCTCTCGAGCATGTGCCAAACACATCTCTTCTACCTTGCGGATTCAGACATTCCGCACTTTTGACGAAGCTTTCATCATGGCTCGAAAGCTCGAACTCTGCACCCTTGAAGAAGATAAGGTCAAATTGCGTAATACCAACACAAAATCTACCAATGGCCATTCTTCCAGACCTTCTTCTTCTACCAATTCCGAATCTAAAGGAGTGGCCAATACTGTGGTCATTAGATCACCATCCTCGACAACAATGAATTACTCCCAACCTTCGACATCTCCAAGCATCACCAAACAATTCCAACAACGGTACATTCAGCGTTCTTACACTCCACTTGGAGAACCATACGCTTCCGTTTTGGAAAAACTTCTCAAGCAGGGGGTCCTCAATCTCCCTCCAATCCAACCACCTCAATTTGACCCTTCAAAATTCATCCCTCCATGGTATAGGGAGGCTGACTTCTGTCCCTTTCATCGCGTCCAAGGCCATGACATCGACAACTGCCGAACCTTCAAAAACATCGTCCAAGACATGATCGACAAGGGGGATCTTATTTTAGATAACCCGAACGCCCCTCCTAACCAACATATCAACATCTTCAAACACCCTTTTCCAAATCATCCGCCTACTCAAAACAACATCCAGACTTCGACCAACGACCCCCAAAACCATGACATTCACACCATTAGCACTATCTTGCCTCTTGTCCTTGACCAACCTCTTCCATTAAAGGATGAAGAACCTTCTTCTCCTACTAGTCCTCCATGTACCTCTCTTGTATTGGAGGACGCTTTGACCACATCAACGCCATTAAGCCCACCTCCATCCGAAGACCCTACCTTGCCTACTCCTCAACTACAAGTAGAAGGCACGATCATCCATGCCCTCTGCCCACTTGAGGAGCCGCCCTCTCTTATTTCTTCTCCACCAAGAGAAGAACCAGTCTCCCCACCCATTTCAACCGAGGAAGACCCAGTCACGGTTTCCTCTTGCCCTTTGTGTGAGATTTCTACATCTCACTCACCTCTATCCACATCTAAACCCAAACCCATATCTAACCTTGTCTCACACAATAGTGGCCCTCGACCCAAACACACGAGAACTACTAGACCACATCGGAGGACTCCTCCTCCACCTTCGTCATTGCCCTCAATCTTGGGCCCGCATCCGTCCACTTTAATAGGAGTGCTTCCCACTCCCATACTTCACAGAGGCAATTCGCCTCCATTACTCCCTCATCCCATCAGACATACATCTCATCCAAACCTTCGACCTATGCCTCCTTCGCCTCCCAAACCAACGTCACCAACCCTCACTGCAATAAAACATCCTGACCCATTAGCAGGTTCATATGCCTTCCTCTTACGGCAATTATTGTGGTCCTCTCACCTCAATCTCCCGCCTCTTAGACCATATCAATCTCTTAGACCTAAACCACCTTGGTTCGACCACACTTGCATTTGTGCGTATCATCGCACGCTTGGCCACGACATGGAGCATTGTCATGCCCTCAAGGTCGTCGTTCACCAATGTTTGGAGAATGACACCTCTCTTCTTGACCACGTCATCAACAAACCTTCAACACCGCCTCACTCATCAACTCTCGGATCAAGGCCATCTTGGTTCGACAACTCTAAATTCTGCCACTATCACCACATTCCGGGACATGACACTGAGCATTGTTGCGCTCTCAAAGCTGTCATTCATCAGCACCGAAAAAAGGATTCCCTTCTCACCAAGGATCCTCTTGACCACCTTTTCGACAAAACATTAACCCCGACTCATGCCTCTCCAACCTCATCACCTAAATCAGGATCTCCATGCTGGAATATGGTCCCTTTGCCGCCTTTGACCCCCTTATTTGACATTAACACCGTCCATCTGACCACTAAACCTCAACCGACCTTAACCAATCTTTCAAACATTCTCCCTACCCGCTGGGGGAATTCATCCTTCATCCAAACCTCGACCAACTCTTCAACCCATTCTCTACCACATATCAATCACTCATCTCGACCAAGTGTCCATTGACCCAACCCCTGACCAATTATTCGACCAGTCTCAACCAAACTTCAACCAAATATCAATCAACCTGACCGCTCGACCAAACATTCAACCTTTTTCAACCAACCAACGACAATGTCAACCAACTTCACATCCATCAATCAACACCTGACCAATCTAGAAAGAGGCAAATTGGGGCAAGTTTGCTCCTAATTGACTTGGACCTTATCATAACATACAAGCATGGCCCAGGGTCTTATTAGACCTTAAACCCCTTTTTATGTCTTGCATCTTCGACCATTCTTTTGTTAGTCGAGTGTTCGATCACTTGACGTTTTACTTGAGCTCGTCCCTTGAGCAATCCCCATCCCCTTAAATCCTACTTCCTTTCAACCCTATTCCTCTTAACAATTCTTATAACCCTTTTATGCTATATGGATGCTTTGTCCTAATAAAAGGGGAGCCCTTGAACTTCTACAGTCTTGTCCATGACTCAAATTCCTATCAACAATCAAAATCAAGATGTCACAATATCCATGGTCACTATATCAAAATCAAATCAAAAAAATAGACTGCTCCCTCGAAGGACAGCTGTACTATCATTGCTGTAGCTAATAGACTGATCCCTCGAAGGACAGCTATTCAAACATTATATCAAGCAAAAATATAGACCACTCCCTCAAAGGATGGCTATGACTAAATCTTGCTACAAATAGCACCTTTCTTAGAAGCTTCTCGCATTGATCAGCTTCGCAACATGACCACTACATTAAAAGACATCACTATGCAGGCTTCCCGTATTGATCAGCCTCAAAAAAAAAAAAAAAAAATGAGTCACGGACTTGGCTTGTAGCTGTCTCAGGGTCTCCTATAAAAAGGGGCACGGTTATTCCTGCTCTTAAACTGGGTTACCCTATCCACCTCCTATCACCTGCTCAGGGGACTTCGAGCTCACTTTAATGTCAAAGTGATTCGATTACCGTTCTAACACCACACTGGTCGACGACGTAATGCATGAACGGGGTTTTGGTTCTAATAACCCCTATCTATGCTTCCTTTCTGGTCCTTGTCAATGAAAGAGCGATTTGCCTTTCATCTTTTTTCTACACTTTAACCACATCAATTGTCGACTCATCCTTAACCAAGCCATTTTCATCATTTTCAGCTGGCATCGCCTTGTCCTTTTCACATAGTTTCTATGGACACCAATACACATGGAAACTACTGACTAGACCTAATTTATGTTAAGCATAAACCAATACTTGCTGAAGCATAAATAGACTTCCATTCATTTTTAGCATACATCCATCATGACTATGGAAACTTGCTAGAGATGAAAGCCTCTCGACTCCTATGACATCTGTAGCATCATCTTACCCTCATCATTTTGACACTTGACCACAATCCAATCATTGATCAATCAGACCTTTTGTCCGAACTACATTGGTCTGAGGCCCTATGACCAGGGCTATGTAGGCAACACTCAGATACCACATCTTCTGAGGTTAGCTCGACCACCCCCGTTTGTTTGTCTCTTTGATGGACAAACCTTCCCTTCTGCGACTTTGACCAAGACCAATCAACCTCTTTGACCCTTCCTCCCTTTTTAGTGAGAACTACATTGGCCTGAGGCCCTTCACACAAGGGCTATGTAGGCAGCACTCAGATCACATGACATTTTCTGAGCTTAGCTCGGGCGCATCCTTTCATCCATCCATCCTCTTGACCAATGACCATTGGAGATCATGCGTATCTCCTTCAACCTTCGACTACTTCCAAGCCAATGTTGCCTTGGTTGTTTTTGTATGTGTGCTACCTCACGGCTGGTTAGCAGAATTGTGCGCAGACCTTTTTTTGACCCTTCGCAAGTATAAGATCGCAAGCCAATTGATCCCTACTACTTGTGGCTTTTTCGTGTTTCTGGGAGCACTTCCTGAGCCTTGGATACCTAGAACACGATGACCATTTGGAGCTTCAGCTTAGATTGAGTGACCCGATCAGCAGACGACTAAATGCTGGGGCCCAATTACTTCAATTTTGGCACTCTTTGACCCTCGACATGCGACAATTTGACCCTACCTGTCCCGTGACGTGGTATACGCGCAATCATGACTTTTGCAGCGTTTTCACTCACTTCTCATCTTTCTCATCCACTCTTTGTCAAATCAGCACCCGACATCAGGTTCCCTTCCCTTGACTCCCACTTTGAGGGGGAATACCTCATCCATACTTCGGGGCAATCCACATCATCCCTCACCTGGGGCAACCACCACCTGTTTTTGTCTTGCAGTTCATCCAGAACAACCAACAAGACAAAAAGGGGCAAATGTAGACACCTAAAAAGTGTCTAACCCTTGGTCTTCCTCTCTCCCCTTGGTCCCTTACCACTTCGACTATCCCTAACCTACCTAGGTCTTATTAATTGAAAATAATCATTTATTAATAAGTCCATTTTTCCCTCTCCTTGCCACCTCGCCACCCTAGGATACCCTCCTTGGATCCCCTTCATTCCCCACATGGCCATTTAATGCCTTAGACTCCCATTCCAATCTCTTCACTCGCCCATTTAACTCCCGTCGACCGTTTCATCCTCGCATTCATTTGACCTGGTGGCTGGAAAATGGATGGAAGGCTATTTTTAGCCTTTTTCTGGCCTTTTAGCCACCGACATCGGTCAACCGTCGACCGACGTTGGTGATATTGCCGGCGTCGGCACCTTTCATAACGGCTTCTGCACCGTTATCTCTCTCTCTTGGCTCCTCTTCGCATCTCTGCGACTTTCTCCCTGGCATCCCGACTCTTCAACCTTCGTATCAGACCCTTGTATCCATCCTTTCACTTGACCTCTCTCCCAATCAATCTGAATCTCTCCCTCAGGTACATAGCAAGCTTCTGCAAGTGAACAACAGGTATTCTTCATCAGCAACAGGCTTCACATCCGGCATCACCAGCAATAAGATCAACACCTTCTTCAGCAGGGCACAGGTAAGTACTCTGTTTGTTTTCTTTATGCTTTCTAGTCATCTTCTTTTTAAAACTAGATTCAGCTCCCCTTCTCCCCAACCCAGACTGCTAACCAAACCAGTCAGACCTGGATTCCTATCTTCCTTATTGGCCTCCTTTATCTCTCTGTCCCTTTTCGACATTTTGTCCATTCTCCTAGACCTCTGCACAGACGCCCTGACTGCCTCAAACCAGACTCTCCCAGACCATTTTGTACGTCCACAGACCCGTCCACGGACCAAGCCCAGCCCAGATTCTGCCCAGACTCGACCAGACCCTGCCTATTGCCCTGACCGACGCCGGCCATTACCCTGACCGACGTCGGCAACATAGCCGACGTCGGCACCTTAGACAACCGACGCCGGTAGGACCACCGACGCCGGCGACTGCAACCAGGCCGACAGCTTCTTCCAGGTAAGCCTTTGCTTTCTTTTCTCTTTCAGTTTGCTATCATTTCAGTCTATTTTAGCATTCTGTCATTTATCAGTCACTTATCTTTTATCAAAATAGTGGGTTGACCTCCCTTAAGGAAGTTCTCATACTTCTGGGAACAAGCTTTCGCTTGGCAACCCACCGCCTATCCTTCTAACATTTTCTTGTCCAAGTTTTCTTCTTTGCAGGTGTCATTCCTCCACAGCCAAAGAGGGGTGATCACAAACGTCTGGATTACGGTGCGCAGTCTACATCCAGGTACTTCACATGCCTTGACCATTATCTCTTTAGTTTCTTCTCTCTCTTTATAATTTGAAAAGTGAAATTTTGAATAGAAACAACTATCATTAGTCTATTCTCATCATAATAAATTTAGTGTATATTTATAAATGAGTTAATGCCCAATTGGCATGTTATATATTTGATTATCACTCTTGTGTATTGTCATTTCTATATACCCCTTTAATAAGTTCCTCTAAATCACCTTAACCTAGAGATATCTTCAGTTTAGGGTTAAACATATGGTGAACTTGATATATATGAATTCATTTTTTCTAATTCGTAGAGTTTTAAGCTAGGTAGGGTTTCATGTTGCTATATTTTTTCATTTCTTACTTCTATTATTTTGTATACACCTAGGCGTATCCCTAGATTGGCAGCTTTACCTATTGAACACATTGAGATTCCCTTCCCACCATCAAAGGTGTCTCAAACCAATGAGGTATCACATATTATGCATCATGATTATACCCATGTTGACAATGGAAAAAATGCTAATAGGATTATCATAGAATAAGATTCTGATAATGAAAACCTTAAAACAAATGAAAATTAACACATAGACCATGATCAAATGCAAATAATTGCATTATTTTATGAGCTTATTCATCAAAACCCTGAAGATCTTGATAAGATTCTAAAAACATATTGAAAACAAAAATGTAAATCCTATAATAATAAGATTACCTACCATAGTTCAAACATCAGGATTAAAGTAGATTCAAAATTTGTGTGCGTAGACTTTTTCTTTTGATGTGAATCTTGATCATGCATGATGCCTTAATGGAAACCCTATAACAATATCACTGAAAGTAGTTATTGCGCATATTTGAAAATATAAAATATAAAATTTATTACTTTATATTTTAAAATAGAGTAAGTAAAGTATACACCTAAAAGAGTATGTAATCTAATTGACTTGTAACTTCAAAATGGATAAGTGCATTTCAACTTGGTGAGGAATTTGGATAAATATTGAACCTATGAAAAATTTAGAGTGATCAAGTCTCAATTTTAAAACAAGTGAAATCTATTGAGTTATAAATATTTCATACTCCAACTCTCATTTTATTTTATAGAGTAATCTATAAAATATTTTGAGTGGAAACACCAAATGTGGTCCGCTACATATAAAAAAGTGAAAACATAGAATTTGAGTGTCACTAGACTCTAACATGGACCATTTTTAGAATGAAAACAAATCACACTATTATAGATGGATCTATATTATATTTGAAACTTTACAAATTTGAAACTTTTAAACTTAATAAATTTAAAATTTACATGTATTATCTAATTAACACATTACAACAACCTTATAAAATATGTGGGGGAATGGGTTATGTGTTTAAACCTTTGTTTCCTAAAACTACTATTAATACATCTACCATGTAATTACCAATTGTATCAACATAAATACTAGTTGAAATTCTTTTTACTACCCAAAACATCTTTACATACCCCTTGGTTGCTATTTAACTTACTAATCTAAACCCCAATGGGTCTATAACTCAAACACTCCTTCAAGTTATAGATACCTTGGAGGATAAGGTTATAAATATTAAAAAAAATGAATTAAATCCCCTCATGATATTGATTTTAAATATGTATTACATAACCCTCTTGCGCTTGAGACATATTTAGACCCTTTGCCAACTACTTTTGTTGTACCCAAGTTTCCATTTTATGATGGTAAATTTTATCTTCAACATCTTCTATCCTTTTATGTAGCATGATTTTATTATGCCTAAAATGATATAATTTTGACCAAATTATTTCAAAGAAGCATCAAGGACTATGCTTTGAAGTGGTTCTATGATTTGCCTCTCTAGTCCATGGAAGCATTCAAACCTTTTGTAGACTAGTATTTAGCACACTTTTCCATTAATATTTATGAAAAGGTTTCCTATGCTCAAATTACCAAAGTCAAAAAAGGAACCAATGAACCTATCAATGAATATGTCTTGAGATATAAGACAACGCTAGCTAAAATGACTAATCCTATGGTAGTAAGGAGTTTCAATACATATTCAAGTAAAGTTTGCTTACTCCTTCACATCAGTCCATTATTTTTAATAATTTCAAATATTTTGATGACTTATCCATGCTATATAGGACTGTGAAATGGATATTATTTAATTAAATAATCTCAAATATGTAGAAAACACACTAGCTGCATCTATATACAGTATGAAAATTATAATCATACTAAGTTATAAGGTAAAACCTCTTGAGCCTAAAAAGGAAACAACCACAACAATCAACATAGTTTCACAATAGCCTAATTGACTTGTCTTATCCAATACACCAAATAAATATTTCTCCCATTTACCTAAGTCCCCAAATTCAATACTCTTATGGTTACTAGAGGGTTAACTTATATATCTCTCTCATCCTATTGAGGTTGATATGAGTTGACATCTACCTAAAAGATATAATGTGAATGCTTATTGTGATTATCATCAGGCACCAAGGCATTATAAAAAAAATGCTTTACCTTAAAACACAAGATCTAAGATCTTATCGATGACCAAAATCTTGTATTTGAGGACCCTCTAAAGGAATTAGGTTCACAACCTAGTGGTCACCATAAATAGAAAATATTTAATAATCCTTTGCAAGACCATTCTAAAAAGGAACTAGAAATACAAATGACATATAATACACATCTTCCTCCATTAAATTATGATCACCAACTAGATGGGATTATTGGTAATTACACATGACATATACCTCCTATGGTTTAGAGACCCTCTATTATTATCAATGACTATGAAATTAGGGACAATGAATCTGATCTTCATTCTTTATTCAATGAAGCATACCTTGATAAAAAAATGTATACACAATGTTATTATTGATAATGGTGCAAGTGATAACATTTTAACCATGACATTACTTATGCACTTAGGTTATACTTATCATGATTTACATCCTTCTACTAGATTAGTCAGATAATTTGATGGGACATCATAGAAAGTTCTTAACAAGATTAACCTACCTTAATAGGTTGGTATTGAAAATGTGGTTACTAAATTTTTAGTTATACCTTCCATAGGCATCTTTTATATGTTATTGGAAGGACCTTAGATCCATACACTTTGATTAGTACCCTCTACATTTCATGGGTGTGTTAAATACATTCATGTCAATCAAATAATTATAGTTTATAGAATTTCGTACAAGCATCCTCTTGAACAAGAGAAATTTATACCCATATAGTTAATTACCAAGCCTACTAAGGATCATTCACCATAAAAATATAAGCAACATGCAATCCCTTTTACTAGGTGGAAAATACTTAAGGGACCATTACATTAGAGACATAGAGTGGATTCCCTTGAATCCCCATATATTACACACCATGTTAAAATATCTAGAGCACTTACACATGTTCCTATTACATTTATCCCAAAGAAACCATAGATCACTTAATGATGGTTTCCATGAAACCCTTCTCATATTAATATGACTACTAATTCATGACCACATTGTCTTATTTTACATACACAAAACATCATAGATACTACAGTGATAGATATTTAACCTATACATTATCCTTGATAGCCTCACAACATTATTACACTAGGTTCACAGTGGGGATATATCTATTACCGTCCATTATATGTCATCATAGGATGATCTTTCCTTTTTAAATATTCTCCAAAATATTAAAAAAATTTAAAAACATTAAGAAATATCCAAAAATATTTTTTTCACCTACATCTTCTATTGGATCCTTGACATTTATGTGTTATTTCCATGTTGATGGATGGAATATTTAGTTACTTATACATACACACATGTGTGTTACAATTATTTTTGAGTGTGATACAATCTTACACAAAAACATGATCTATTCCTATTTCATATGTTTGGCCTTCCCTTTACTCATGTCATGTAGACATTAGGGGAACATAAATATTTAATCTTTATATACATAGGTTACATGGTTTGATGATGATATCATAATTATCATGTTTGATCTTACATATGTATTTACACATGCCTTTATTCATGATTATATATTTCATAGGGTACTTGATATGTTATACATTTGACATTTTTTCCTAACACATTTGATCTTTGGGCTCCTATGACATGTTCGTGCCAGTTTGTTATGCTTTCCTTTATGAAATTCCTTGAGTTTCTTTCCTTGTTATTGTATTTCTTGTTCAAACATTTGAATCTAATTTTTTTGTGGCCCCATGCATATGCATGCTTTCTTTGACATTTTCATATGTTTTTGTTTATTGTATGGACATTTGAATATGTCATTCTTGATTTTATGGACATTTGACTACGTCATGCTCCTTTGATTGTGTGGAATTTGAACATGCCCCATGTTTTTTGTCTCTTTGGACCATTGCCTTTTCACTTGATTTTAAGTGCTTTTGTGTTTTTGTTTATTTTCTTGTTAATTTTGTATTGTTAATATATAGATGTTTCTATGATCCTTATCATGCATCTGAGGCCTTAATGTGATCATATTAGTTCTATGTGATTCAATGTTATATTTACTATACATGTTCTTTTTATATGTTACAAGATTCCATTCATAGAGTATACAATTGTCTTATTATTTTGAGGTGAGGTAACCACCAATTCCTATCTTTACCTTGCCTTAAAGGGGAGAATATTGGTTAGGGCATGCGTTGGAATCCTATTATCCATACTTATTCAACATTCAACATCTCTAAATTACATTAGGGGTATGTTTTAGAAACATATTATCTACATTAGTAATTATATTAGTTTTCATATTTCTCCATATAAAGTGGGGGAATTTTTCGGAAGCATGTTTTCCACACTTACATAGTTTCCAAATTGGCTAAAGCACATAGTTATATGATTTAGATTCATAGTTGTGGCATATTTATATACATTAGTACCATTATTATACACAATTTAAACATGAGACATATCTAAGGTGCATATGATATGAAATTTGTGCCCAATATTGTAACATCCAAATCAGTTTTAGATTTTAAAACTATTTTATGGATTGTTACCACATCATAGACTTTTACGTATAGATACCCTGTCAAAATTTTACAAATTTTATTGCACTAATCTACTATAATAGTTGGTTCAATTTTTGGTATGGTTGAGGTGTTTAAATAACTTAATATTTCCAAGTTTTCATGTTGGATTTGATCAAATCATCTAGACTCATTAGGTTATATGTAATATTGGGTTGCATAATTGAGCTAATCTCAATTGCTAGGTGGCAGCTCACCTTTACTCCAAGGTTGGGGGCATGTACCTTCCAATCTCTCTTTCTATCTCTCTCTATCTACTTGGATATATACATTTTCAAAATTTATATATATATTTATCCTAATCTTAGTTTTATAGCCTTACAATGATACATCTTCCTCAAATCAACTTTCTAATAGGTAAGGTGCTTACATCGACACACAAGTGTACTCCTAAACCTTGATATTTCAATTTTAATTTATTTAAAGTAAATTATATATACACATAATATTTTCAAACTTTTATCGATTAATGACACTTTATATTATGTAAAAACCCATCAAGTCTCAATATATCTAAGTACATGCCTTAAGGGGTGAATGGAGAAAGGTGTGGGTAGACCATTGGTGCTTCATAAGATTGTTATCCCTTTTTCCACTTATTATATACACACTTGTCTCCTAAAAACCATTCCCCTAAGCTTGTGTTTATCTATTTCACCCTCCTCTAGTCATTTTACACTTTCATTTACCTTTTCCTTAGCCTCACTTCCCTTTCATTAGTTTTAAAATTATGTCGACTAGGTCAACCTTGTACTATTTTGTCATCAGCCCATAGTGCCAATGTAGTTCATTTTTATCATGGGTTAAATATCTAAAACACTATAAGGTTGACTGAATGGACCCTATCAACCAATTTTTTTAAGGGTTTAGGGTTAGAGTTGCCTATATATAAAAGTTCATTTCACCATTATTGAGATAAGAGAAGAAGTAAGATATATTATGCATTTTCTTGTCCACCATTCTACTTGAGGAACAAGCTTAGGGTTTCATAATTTCTTTAGAGATATGGATCTTGTCTTGTGGAGAAGTCTTTTGGATACATTGATGGGTTTTGGATCTTGGAGATGATTTATATTTGTCATTCTTACATACCACAACAACCTCTTGCAAAACAACTTGGTCAAGGGAGAGATTGAGGCTCAGTGGGTTCATCTTCAAAGGTAAGTATTCCTAACTTTGTTCTTACTTTATAAGAGTAGATAGATATAAATTTGTAATTATTTTCCATGCATCAGGATCCCATATACATTGACATGAATATATGTCTCCTACACATATTTACTTTTATTTTTTCTAACCCCCACTTTTTTCCACAAGTTTGGTGAGCACTAAATTAGATTTACTTTACTTGTTATTAGTTTAGTGAAATATCAAAACACATGACTCTCTTAGGGTTATTACATGATTGTGCTTGACTGAAGGCTTTAAAACCTTCCCTAGCATAGTTTATTATGGTAACAGATCCCTTAATCAGGTCTAATGGATCCCCATATTGGTCATGTTCTAAATTATCTAATGTGTCCCCAATCAAAAGTGTATGGTATGATATACCTTCTCCAAGTTAGGATTGATTTATAGACATGATACATTTCTAGTTTCTTACATTTTGGTGAACCCAACGTGAATCTAACCCTTGTAGGTTTTATTCCACATTTTTCTTTATTTTATCATTTTATTTTTATATATATTTATGATACTAGGTCTTCAGTGTTGACATAGTTCTAACTTTTGTGTGTAGGTTTAACACACAATCACATCAATGTAACTCTATTTAGTTTGTGAAGGTTTTTTGGACTTTTAGTTTAGACTATTAGGTCAACCTAGTCAACCTTGTACATTTTTAGGCATCTAGTTAAACCCACTAGGTCAACCCAGTCAACCCTATACATTTTAAGGCATCCAGTTTAGCATACTAGGCTGACCCTATTGATGTAGTACATTTTTTAGGTTTTCAAAAAATAAGATATACAAAATTAGGTCAACCTAGTCAACACAGTTGGTATAATTTGTATGTATAAATTATAGTACTTCAATAATAATCTTATCTTCCTCTACATCCTAAAACCCACCAAAGTTCCTTTCTATCCTTCTTTGTCATTTGTAGCATTTGTTACAATTGTTTTTTCATAGTTTGTAGTCTTTAAAACTACCCTTGTATATCCAACTAGGTTGAATCTATCGACATAGTTCTATATTCAATATTCTATCTAAAAAACTAGGTCTACAGTATCTACATAGTTCATTTTTATACCCTTTCTTCTATAGTACATAATCGACACTATCAACTTTCTTTTGTATTATCTACATACACTATCGATTGAATCAACACTGTAATATGTTTCAAATTTGGAATTAACACTTATATGTTAGTAATTAGCTCACACTCTCATTTCTTATTGCTTTCATGTTTAGAATAAATCACATAGTCTAATTAGGTGGTTTTCAATATACTATTTAGTCACACTATTTTCTCTTTTATTCACACACTACAAAATCATAAAATCTTAAAAATGTATTTTAACAATTGTCTACCCAAGGCTTACCTACTTGGATTTCATCTCCAAAGGGGAGGCTGACTTGGTTTTTTGGCCATGTATAAATACATGGTTAATGGTATATTTTGGATAAGCACCCGACACCCTTAATGTTATTGTGTGTGAAGTGAGGGGGTAGGCCCCAATACCAAGCTAATGCCATTGCTAATATAAATCCCTTTCAACCCAAACATCCTAAAACTATCCTTAGATTATATTATCATTCCTTGCTTATAGACAAATTTCTATCACATCTAAAATCGTATTATAATAATCTAATAACATTCAGGATGAAAACTTAGTTAGCTTTTACTTTCCAATTTGATTGCTTGTTCTTTGCTCAATTGTATGTTATATTGCAAAAACTTGCATTAGCCAACATTGGTGCAAAGTTTTATGTTGTGTTCTTTAATTTTATCAACCTAATTTACCTAATTGATTATGTGTTTCCTTTCATTTCTTGATTTCAAAGTACTTACAAATTTTTTCTTGTTTCAAGTCATTCCTATCAACATAATCATTTATAGACTGTTTATTTTTACCCTGCCTACTATACTAGGTCAACTTTGTCGACTCTATATAGTTTTTAGCTCCTATTTTCTATACTAGGTTGACCTTGTCAACTCTATATAATTTATAGCCTCTATTTCTAGTACTAAGTTAACCCTGTCAACTCTGCACAGTTTCTAGACCTTATTTTATATACTAGGATGACCCAGTCAACTCTATATAGTTTATTATCACTTCCTATTTCCTTTTTTTTGCATCTCTCTTTCCTTCTTTATCCCTTGAACTTCATCATGAACTGAGTTGAATTTAATAGATATGATGAGTTTTACCAACCCTCATAGGGTTTCCCATAAGCATAGTAGGGCTCCTCTCCTAGATGAGAGTAATGTTCACATATCCACTTGCATAATGAATTATGAGACCCCTCCTCATTCCTCTTCACTTCATAATACTCTCTTCTTACTTGAATATCAACTTGAATTAGAGTATACCCCTGAAATGCTCTTCTTTATCTCTAAATTTCCTCAACATCAAGGAAAGGATCCTTCTACCATTTACCATCTCATGATTAGTGGCCAAGTTAAAGAGCCTCATTCACCTTTTCTCACATTATCACATGGATTTGGAGGTACTACCTTCTTTTATTCTTAGACTATTTCCTTTATTATGACCCCTTCTCATACCATGACCTCTTCTTTTTTGACTTCTTCTACCTCCATGCCTAGTATATCCACTATCATGGTGGGTTCTACATCTAGTGGGCCTTTTTAAAGACCTAATATACTTAAATTTTCCACTATAGCATCATTTTTTAACCAAGGTAATCATGCTTCTAGTGCTTCCTCTTCTCACCCCTTCACTAGTTCATCTTTTTCCACACAAGCAAATTTTGCCACTAGTGCTTCACATTCTAACAGTTCCTCTCAAGCTCCTATAAATATCAATAGTGGTACCCAAGACACTAATATCAACTCTAATTCTAAGAATATTGCTAATAATGCCAATCAAACCTATCAAATCTTATTAAAATGCTTAATCATATGAATATCTTTCAAGTTCATAATATAAATCAAATGATGAGGATGCAAAATCACCTTCTCTATCTTCAAACTCACCCTCAACCAACACCTTGGGGCATGCATAATCAACATGTTCCCCTACCTCCTCTTTGATATTCCCATGGTAATCTCATACCTCAACCTCCTCTTGTCAACAAGATAATTAAACATGTTCAAAATGATCCTCTTAAAACTTAAATTGTTAATATCGATATAAGAGGTATCACCCCTACCATTTATTACAATGGGTTAATTGATCCTAATATTTATCTAAAAACATTTAGAAACATCTATAAAGACTGGATCAAATTGAATACCTTTTTTGCTACTAATATATTATCCAAAACTCTCATGAATGATGTTTTAGATTGGTATAACCAACTTAAAACTCATTCTATCACTAGTTGGAATATTTAGTAAATGTTCTAGTCCAAGAGTTCCCAACTAGCTGTCTTTGCAAGAATATTTTGGCTCACTTTATAAATTGTAAATAACTTAAAAATGAAACTACCCAAGTTTTTTTTAAAATGTGGAAAACATTTTCTAATAAATGTGAACATAACATGGTCAATGATAACCTTTTCCATCTATTTACCAATGCTCTTTTTCCCAAGTTGTAATATTAGGTCCACACTCTCTCTCCATGTACCTTAAAGGAGGCCATTAACCAAGAAAAACATCAATATTTACTTATGCATCAATTTGAACCACCCCAACCTTATATGGGTACTTGTATATTACTTAAAAATAAAAATCATAATGCTACCAATGATGGTGTCAAGGATTCTTATGACACCATTCACACTATTCAAGTTGTTGTTCCTAAACAATCTTTGAAACCAACTCCCCCTTCTCAAAAATACACCAATCCTCATTTATATTCACCTAATAACATTAATGCTCACAAAATTTTATCCTCAATATAATTACTAAAATGTTTACCTAGGCCTCTACAATGAGAACTTGATCCCACCCATCCTATGAAATCATGGTATGATCCCAAAAAAATTTATTGGTTTCACGCTAGTTGGGGTGATTCTCATGAGACCTATAGGTAAATTCATAATATAGCTATGAATTTTCTTCTTGAACCTAATTTTGATCATGATTCTATCATTTGGAAATGTCAACAAGCCTATGATATTGATTTTAAGGCCCATGAAACAAATACTAAATCTCAAGCCTTGAATCAAGCTAATGCTCATTTGGCTATCTATAAAGACCCTCTTCCAAATCACCAAAATTACCAAGACAACCAAGACAAGTCCACCCATTCCATCAATAATGTAAAAATTTATTTTGACCTAACTCCTAAGGAGAATTTGGTTAATATGACTAATATGCGAAGGGTGGTTTCTTTCATTGACCCTCAACATATCTACACCCCTCCATTATCTTGCACATTTCATGTTATCTAAGATTCTTATCTAACTCACTTAAATGAGTTGGGAAAAGATGGCCTTATACATTTTAATTATCCAATTCCAACTCCTCCCTTGGATAGCACTTCCCATTATATTTCTTTCATCCCTCCATCTTCTTTACCCAACACTAATGATAATCAAGGTTATATCAACACTTCTTCTAAAAACTATCAACCTACACCTAAACCAACTACTTCAGATTTTAAACATAATTTACAACCTTGTTCCAAACCTTCTCCCTCTTATCAATATAAATTCCAATGCACTTTGGCTCCTCCTTTCGAGGACCTCTTTCATTAATATGCACCTATTTATAACAACCTTATTATGGGTTATGAAGAGTGGGATCCCATCATGGAACTCACTAATCTCTCATCCCAAATTCCATTTATTGATCTTATGAGGACCTCTCCACATCATCAAAACTATCTTATGTAACTCTTATTTAAAATAAACATCCCACATCTTCCCCTAGTAGGATGTGAAATAACCTTATCTAGATCTGAAGATAACATATTACAATAATGTGAAGAGATGTCAATCTATGTTGATGAAACAATGGAAACTTCTCTTTCCTTAAAATTTCCCATCATGTATATGGTTCTTGATGAGATTTTGCTTCATGAAGATGATCCTCCTCTAGTCATTAGTGTTTAAATTAGTGATATCTAAGTCAAGTGTGCCTTGATTGATGAGGGTTCTAGCACTTGTGTTACCTCTCTCAATTTTATCAAAACCCTTGGATATTTTGAATGCAATCTCAAATCCACATGTAGCACATGTCAAGGATATGATCAAAGGAAAACTCCTCCTTTAGGTTATGTGGCTTCCCATTACTATCCTACCTATCACTGTTCATGTGAAGGTGATGATATTTAACTTTCCTCTATCTTATAGCATTCTGCTTGGTAGGTCATGGAGTCATTGTATAAGAGAAGTTGCTTCTTCTACCTACCAATGCATTAAATCCATCATAATGAATCCATTTATAGGATTTAGGGTGATACTAACCCTTAAAATTTCAAGTAATTCCAAGACTATGGTGTCTCTTTACTATTCCTACTCTTAAACCTTTTCCCAGTGTTCCATTCCATGAGTCTCAATGATTCAACTTTCCCATCAATTCAACTCAAGGTTACAACGGTCATCCCAAACTCATTAGGAATATTCCCCTTAACCTATTAGATTCTAATGATGATGAAATTGTTGAGATCAAGTTATATATTAAAACTTATTATCTCTCACCTCATCTCATCTCTAAACATTTTGCTTCTTTGCAACCTCATTCTCATAAACCACCTTGTGATGATATCCCCATTATCTTGAATAAGATTCATCATTCCATTCATCACACCTCATAAAATGAAAATATCATCCCTAATTGCATCATTGATCTTCATACACCTAACTATGATGATTATTACACCTTAGCTAATCCATTATTAGGTGGTCTTGTTCAGGCCCATGATGCTAAGGCTTTCCATTATCATTCCTCTTTGTTTCTATATTTTAGTGATTCTTCACATATTCCATAATATATATTTCTTAATTTTAGCATTTTCCCTCTTTATAATAGTGTAGATATGGTATAGACACCTATAGTTTTAGAATAACCTCGTAGGAGTATACTTATGGATTGTGTTATGACTAGGCCTTACCACTTTTCGAGGTACCGAAATTGGTATAGCCTAATTATCCTTGAGATGCATGAAATCCTGTTTCAACCATCTATAAACCTTGACCCTACCTCAGTATATACCACTTTGGATCCCATTCCTCATCCTATTTTAGCTATGTTTATTCCTACTTCTGATTCTATCGCTCCTTCTATCGAGACTAGTCTAGTCTCTTCACCACCACTATCCTCTCTCAGTGATGGTTTTCTTCATTTAAAATATATGGTTTTGTTACCCACCAAATGGGCTGAAGATCCTTCCTAATATCCTTACACTACTATTACACCTCCTCCTATGAGTACCTCTACCAAGCCTACTCATAGGTGTATCTTTTTCTTCCATGCCATAGATAATCATTCTTCCATGCATTATCGTAAGTTATGACAATATATTGACACTTTACATCCTTCTATCCCTCAATCCTTAGATAAAGCCATACCTCCATCGAAGGTATTACCTAAGTATATTCCTAAGTATGGATAAGTATATTGCCTTTAGCACTAATGTGGCACCCATCATACCAATTATTACTACATCCTTCAGCAACACCTTAAAGATCATATCTTAAATATTTTTGTACCTTATACCATTCCTCTTATAGGTCATTCCCATAAGAAGGTTCCCCATTCTTATCTCATGGTTTCACTTCCTATGGTCCATCCCCTCCTATGGTCCCTTTATCATCTCCTATTCCTCCACCTATGAATCCTTCACCCATGGACCTTCCCTCACCTGTGGATCCTTCTCCACCTATGAGTCCCTCACCTATGGATATTTCCTCATTGGTGATCCCTTCATCTCCTATAGAGTCCATTCCCATGAATTATTTTAAGCATCTTTTACTTGATATCACTCTTCAATGCAATCCATCAAGCATTCCTACCTTTTCTATTAAGGAGATTAGACGTGAAGTGTTTTCCCATTTTTCACTAAAGATAGATGAGACATTAGTTGCAGTTTGCATCTAAATTCATAGAGACTTATCAGATGTTCTAGATAATGTGTGTGGGGAGATCTATCAATACTTGTGAAAACATGCATGGTGTTCTTAAAATTTTAATTAGATTGGATGTTTGCTCTAATATTTTATTTATCTATTTGTTATATCATTTGACATTGTGTCCAATTTTTATTTATCTTACATGGTGACTTTGATTTCACACTTTATATATTGCTTATAATGTTATTTATGTTCTTTTATGAATTTCTTCTTTATCATTGCTTTTTTTTCTTCTTGATTTTATTTCTTAAAACTCTTTTTTTATTTATTTTCATGATTGTTTTCTTTATTATCTCTATATACATAGATAATTGTCATTATGACTTGGTTATACAAACCCAGTTCCCTTTAGTGAATCATTCTATACCATGTGATGAATTAGCAAACAATTCATCTCATTATATTCTCCTTTTAGTAGTCCACTTTAGATCTCTTTTATTCCCTTTTTGTAAACTAATCATATACATGATTGAGACTTGAGACAACATGTTGGTTCATTATTAAGCCTAAATGTTCTAGTCAGTCTTATCTTTAGTCACTTAGCTTCTTTTAGCCTAAGCCTATAGCTCATTTATGTGTATCACTCTATCTCTCATGATTTATCATTCCAATTACATATGGATGAGGAATCTTAAAAAGCCTTCAAAACATTAAAAATCCAAATCATTTAAGAAAAGGCAATGATACAAAAGGTAAAAAAATTCAAAATTCTTAAAAATTCAAATCACACTAGAAGACATGATTTAAAACACGTCTCCTTTTTCTATTAAAATATCAAACTCCATAGTTGGCCTCATGATATAGATGATATCCATTTGGGTGTGGTAGGATAGTAAATTAGAAAAGGAGAATAAAAAAAGATTTCAGTGCTATCTAATTTCTCACGCAAGTACCCAATCTTCATAGTAGACCAACAACTTTGTAAGGGGTCTTGAAGAGAGAGGAACACTTCATGGGAAGGTAGGCCCATTTTAATTTTATTTTACCAATCTACCTTCATGATTTGATATTAGTATCATGTTTATTTTCCTATACAAATTTTTGTCTAGAACGAATAGGTTTCCTTTGTACATTGATGGTCACTAGTCACTTAATGTATTCTCATGTCCTTAGTATACCTCCTATATCCTAAGGTATTCTCATGAGATGCCTTATTTATGATTTTTACATTCCATTTTTCACTCCTTAATTTCCTCATATTTCCTCTTGAGAAATATGTTTTTGTTCACTGATCACTCCCCTAGGGATTCTATTTGTGAGTTGCATTGTAAGACCATGGATAGGACCTGGCCTTCCTCACAAATTGCCACAATTTCACATTCTTATTACCAACATCCCCTTGTTACTATAATTTTCAAATTTATTCCTCCTCATTGGTGTTCATTTTTTGAGACACATTGTAATACCATGGATAGGACCTGACCTTCCTCACAAATTTTTTCAATAATTCGAGTCACAATCAAAATTACATGTGTCAAATATGAAATAAGATGTGATTTACTATGAAGTTACATGTCACTGACATGCTTCCCAGCTTGATTTATTATATTTTATGATTTCTTTATTTCTCTTTATCTTTTATTTTCTTATTTTCTGATTGCATGTAAAAATCCAACCATTTTTGAATTTCTCATACTTCCTAGCTTGAATTAGTGTGATAAATTTAAGACCAATTTTGCCAATTTTGTTTTTTTTTCTTTTGTATCCATGTGATTTAGTATGATTGAATAACTTAGTTGACTTTTTTATACCATTTGTTCTTTCATGTACTTTCCACTTTATTACATTATTTTTATACTTCCCAACGTGATTTAGTGTGATTTTACTTGTTTTAAATTGGTGCCAATTTTTCTCTTGGTTTAAAAACAAATTTTTATACGATCTTGATTTCCACCCTTTGGTTTCCTATACTTAGTAATTTTATTGTTATTACACATTTCCAAACATGAAATAATGTGCAGTACATTTTTGATTGATTATATTTAACCACATCCTTTTGCCTATTTCTTTTTAACCATGCATGTGTCTTATATAATACTAAAAAATAAACCACAACTCATATATTTCCCATAGCATATACATCAAAAATCTAAATACATATGCTAGAAATAAATATATCCAGTCATCCACAATCAAAACCATAATGCAAACACATAAAATTAACATCCAAATACCAAAATAAGGCATAGATATATCATGAGTTTTTTACGAAGTACAACCATATACAAAACTCTAGCTCTATGGTTGGGCCCCATCATGCCTTCAAATATTTTTCATCATATTCCTTGTTTTATTCATATATTTGTTTCTACTAATCCATTTTTTTAACCATAAAATGTTCTATAATTGTGATGATGTAGAGAATAGTTTCCATTACATTATACCTATTTTCCAAAAATTTAGATTTTTGACTATTTTTTGCACCAATCTCTATAAGTTTGCCTAATATTTTTCACATTAGATGCCTTCACTTCTCTTTAAATCTACTTATTTATCTACAAAACTAAGGTAAGTAAAGGTATGTGTTTTTCAATTATATCCTTTCCTTTATCTTATTTACTGCTTATTGCATTTTACTTAGCATCAGCATTATGTGTTATTAGGTTCTATTCTTGAAACACCATTCTATATTGCACTCACATGACATGTGATGAGCTTTAAGTGGGGAATATGTATACACATAATATTTTTAAACTTTTATCAATTATTTGCACTTTTTATCTTGAAAAAAATCATTGAGTCTTAATTTATCTGAGTGCACGCCTTAAGGGATACACCGAGAAAGAGGTGGGCAGACCATTGGTACTTCATAGGATTGTTGTCCCTTTTTTCACTTTTTATCTACACACTTGTCTCCTCAAAACCATTTACATTGTCTTTTTATTCTCTATTTCACCTTATTCCAATCATTTTCCACTTTTATTTACCTTTTCCCTACCCTAAATCCCCTTTCATCAATTTTAAAACCATGTCAGTTGGGTCAACCTTCTATTGTTTTTTCATCATCCCACAGTGTCTATGTAGTTCATTTTTAGCATGGGTTAAATGTCCAAAACACTACTAGGTCTATTAAGTTAACCCTATCAGTGTGAATTTTTATAAGGTTTTAGGGTTAGAGTTGCTTATATATATAATTTTATTTTTCAATTATTAAGATAAGAGAATAAGTAAGATACATTGTGCATATGTTTATCCACCATTATACTTGATGAAAAAGCTTAGGGTTTCATACTTTCTTTGGATATATGGATCTTATCTTGTGGATAAGTCTTTTGGATGCATTGATAGGTTGTGTAGCCTAGTTCTGATTTATCCTTGTCATCTTTATATACCATAACAACCTCTTATGAAGCACATTGGCTAAGGGAGAGATTGAGGCCTAGTGGGTTCATCTTCAAAGATAAGTATTCCTAACTTTGTTCCTCCTTTATAAGAGTAGATAGATATAAATTTGTACTTCTCTTCCATGCATTAAGATTTTATATACATTGACATGAAGATATGTCTCTAATGCTTTTCTACTTTTATTTTTTATAACCCCCACTTTGTGCCACAAGATTTGGTGAGCACTAGATTAGATTTACTTTACTTGTTATTAGTTTAGTGAAATATCAAAAAACATGACTCCCTTAGGTTTATTGAATAATTATACTTAACTGGAAGATTTAAAACCCTCCATAGAATAGTGTATTATGGTAAGATATCCCCTAATTAGATATAACAGATCCTCATATTGGTCATGTTCCCAATTATATAATGTGTCCCCAATCAAAAGTGTATGGTATGATCTATCTTCTCTGAGTTAAAATTGATTTATATACATGATGCATTTATGATTTAATACACATTCAATTCTAGATTATATGTACTAATTATATACTATCATTTTATCTTGGTTTCAAGTCAGTCACTAGTAAAACACTCAAGTTGGGCACATAAAAAGATAAGGTGTGTTATATACACTAAGGTACACATTCCTTTCCTTTAAAATATAAATTTAATTACTATATTAAAGAGGGAGTAATGTAGATGATATTTATGGATTATATATAACTTTAGTCTTGTTCACTTGGAAAAATTAGACCTTGGTTATTCCTATCAGTTCTTAATATTTCTCACTTCCACAAGTCTTGAATTTGATCTAAAATTTTCCCCTTGGCCTATCTCTTAGTTTGAATAGTCTTATATTGACGACCCATACCTTATATCTTGACCAAAATGTTTAAAATCTACTTATCTTCCAATCTAAAAGTTCTGAGCCTATACCTACTTTCCAACTCTATGGACACTAATGCTTAGATTAGACACTAACATCGATGTTATTATCCTGACCTAATACAATTGTTTAGTACCCTAAAGTCAACTATTTTATAAATGAAATGTATCCTAATGGTTGGCCTAAGTGATTTAATGTGAGTTACTTTTACAAATGGATTGATATAAATACAAGATCAACACTCATTCATTCCTCACTTACAAAACCTAGAACATACCAAGGCAACCTATCAAAAACATCCAATCAAGCACTCAATAAATAAATTCTTTCCTATTTTCTCCTATTCTCATATCATTCATAGGAAAAACACATACATAGGTATAAAGTACTAAAGGATCATCCTTGATTCACACACAAACCAACACATAGGTGAGAAATACATAAATATGAGGCCCTCTTCAGATTATTGGCTATATAGGTAGTGCTCGCTAATAGTGGGGCCTTTGGGAGCTAGACACTGTGTGCCCACTATCCCCTTTTCCCTCAAGGTCACCATTAAGATGAAGAGCAATGGTTTTGAAATTTCATGATGAATAATAGTCCATTAACAATATTTGAATGCACCAGTAGAGGGTGAAGATAAATCTAGAAGCATCCATTGGTCACATCCTTTTTAAGTAGTCATTCCATATAAGACACTTGCATCAAAACCAAAAAATAGTGTTGATGCAACCATCTCAAGATATAATTAGCATTTAAAGATCCAAAAAATTCCAATCTATAATCTAATAACTACCATAGAATCATCTTCTAGCCTACTTTATGCTTATTCTAGATCCAACACTATGTCAACATCAAAACTAGCTAAGTATATTACTTATTTGTAATTTCTATACATATCTTAATTTTACTTATTATTTTTAGCCTATTATTATCATAATAAATTTAGTGTATGTTTATATATGAGTTTGAAACCCAATTGGCCTACTATATATCTAATTATCACCCTTATGTATTTTCAATTCTATACACCCCTTTAATAAGGTCCTCTAGGTAACTCAACCTAGAGATATCTTCATTTTAGGGTTAGATACGGTCCTCTGAGCTAAAACATAGTAGGAAAAACATATTGGATATACAATATTACACCTAGTATCATTTCTTGACCTCTGAATACACTTATTTAGGAGATGGACTAATAATTAATCCCTTAATAATGACCTTCTCCATATAAAATAAAAGTTCATAAAATAACATACCATAAATTATAAAGTCAAACAAAAAAAAACCATCAAGTGAATGCCAATCTCCTTTAATTACACCCTAGAGCATTCCAATTGAAAATAAGAGACTAATCCATGGTAGATGATTTAGTAATCAGTCCTAAAATGTTTTTTATCTAGTCAAGAGATAAGTTATTTTCCTCTAGCATACATTTCCAATTCCAGTACCTCTACTTATAAATCCATCAATTATAACATGCTAAGATAGGTAAATTATGTCTTTTCCCAAGACCATGACCTTGGAATCCACCCATAAGTGTGTTTTCCCTAATATTCTAACATGTAAAATATTGACAATACATATTCTTTAACCATAAAATTTAGATAATGGGGTATTTAGGATTAAGAGGATTAGATTAATTTTTACATAAGGATGGTGAAAAAATATTACAATCCTACCAATTAATTAAAAAAAACTCAAGATAACAATATTATGAAGTTATAAAATTGATATTTATAAAATAGTAAAGTACAAATATCGATAGATATTGTAATAAATTAGAAAAAAAGATATTTATCTAGTTTACTATGTGCAGGTGGATCTAGGTAAGAATTGATAAGAAGTGGACTAGAAGATGATCCTATAATAATCATCATATTTATGGAATAACCTTTTTGTGGCCTCAAACACTTACATCAAATTTGGATAGTTACATCAATGTAGGTGTCTCTACCATAGGTGTCCTTTATGGAATATTGATTGGATATGGATGCAACCAACTAGAGCCTTCTGGGGTTTTTATCACCTTTCTTTTGATGTATTTAGATCATCCACATAGGATGTCACTCTTTGTAAAATGATCAAACCCTATATTAGACCTATATAAATATTCTCCTATGACTAATATGGAAATAAGTAAAAATAGGGTAGGTTTTCTCATTTGAATGCTTGATTGAGTTCTTCTTGGTATATTTCCTTGTGAGTTGTATGTGATTTCTAGGTGAGGAATAAATTAGGGTTGATATTATATATATACCAATACCTTTTGGAAATATCTCACATTAAAGAACTTAAGTTGATATTTTGGATACATTTATTGTATAAATTTGATGAATTTTAAGAATTGAATACTTTGTAGGAAAATGGACACTTGCGTTGATGCATGTATCTATTTAGGACATAAGTTTATACTTAGAAGCTATAAAATAGATATAGGTCCAAAACTAGTAGTGAATGATAATAATCATGTTTTGAACTTTTTACATAATATAGAAGGCCATGTCATCATAATAACAATGGTTAGACTAAGAGATAAGTAATTATGCACACAAATATAGTAAACACAAGCCTTTCAATATTGATAATGTCTATAATTAAAAAGTAAAACCATGATAGGTATTTATCAAATGTATAAGACTGAGGTAGTATATGAATCATATTTTAGTATCTAAATTGCCCCCCGCCCCCCCCCCCTCTAATCTAGAATTGAAATCACTAGGATAAAGAAAATAAATTTTTACCTCAATTTATATAACACACCTTGCCCTTATGTGATCCCAACTTGAATGTTTTGTTGGTGACTAACTTGTAAGTTGATGCAACCATATTTCATTTTGGAAATTTTATTTGAAAGGATGCCTCATTGTGAAGTATCAAAGATAAAATTAGGATAATTTTGAACTTTCAAATGCATATATATAGGGAGATATTGGAGAAAAAAATGCTCCCAACCTTGGTGTAAATATGAGTTGCAACACAACTATTTATCTTGTTTCATCTCAATTGTAAAACCCAAATATATTCATAATCTAGTGAGTGTGAGTGATTTAATAAAATCACACTATATATTTGGTGAGGGTGGATGATTTAATAAAAACCAACATATAATTCTAGTGAATTTAGATGATTTAATTAAATCTAAATTGTATGTTTAGTAAGATTAAGTGATTTAATCAACTCAAAATTAAAAAGGTGAACCAACTATTATAGTATATTAGCTCAATAAAATTCCATAATAGTCCATCCTAGGTATAATAATAGTGTATAATATTATTTAAAATTTTGAAATTGATTTGATTCTATAATTTCAATTGCCCTTTGCATGTCATATGAACCTCATATATGTCTAAAGTTAAAATTTGGGCATAATAAAAATACCAATGTTTATAATGTTTCCAAAAATATTATATGAATCCTATAACTATGAAATATAGTGAATTTAAAATTAGTTCAAGTGTGGAGGACATGCTTCCATGACATTCCCCCACTAAATCTAGAAAATCTGATAACTAGTGTAAATTTAGAGATCATGTTTACATAACATGACCCCACTATAATTTGGGATGTTGAGTACTTAATAAGTGTGGAGGTCATGCCTTTTTGACATTGCCCCACTAAAATATGAAATTGTGAAAGCATGTAAGGCATGCCTCTATAACATTCCCACAGTAATATGCCCCCATTTTGAGGTGAGGGGAAGTAGAATTTGTTAGTTACCTTAAAACAAAAGGATAAGATAATATTATCATATGTGTATGGATCATGTAACATATATGAATAACATTCATATGTAGATATAGTATTGAGGTGTGAAATATGTGATCATATTAGGTCCTAAGATGAATGATATAGATCATAGAAATGTCTAGAGAGTAATAGTGCAAGCTCAACAAGTAATCAAACACACACACACACACAATCAAACACACACACACACACACACACACACACACACACAAGATCACTTAAAATGAAAGAAAAATAAAATTATCAAGTACAACTCATACAAGGGGCATGTTAAATGCCACAAAATATAAGGGACATGAATTATTCAAATGTCTACATACACTAAATAATGACATATTAAAATGTCCAAAAAGGAAAAAAATACATGCGGGCCAAAATCAATGAAGCATATTCAAATGCTCAAACATGGAATAAAATGCAAGAAAGGAACACACTCAAGGAAGTACATAAATAAAAGTATGGAATATATACAAACAACATGAACATAATTCCTACAAATATGTGTTTTAAAAAAATGTTATGTACATAACGTATCAAGTACACTATGAAATGTATAAGCATGTATAAGTATATAATCTCAAACATGATAATGGAAAGTGATCATAGAATAGTATAGCCTAGGTGTATCATGATCAAAGGAGAAAATACCCCCAACATACTTATGACATGAGTGGATGGAAGGCCAAAAATTTGTATGTGCATATATCATGTATTTGGATATGATTGTATCACACTCAAATAAAGTGTGAAACATATGTGTACATCAGAAAAGAATGATATGATATTTACTAACATGGAATAAACAACATATACATGATAAATAGTACAACTAAGAACATGCTTAAAGTGTTTTGGTATTTTTGAATTTTTTGAATGTTTTTGTATTTTTAGAATATTTTATTTTTTGTATTTTTTTTGAATATTTGGAGTTTTATGATCAAATGTGAGATGTATTAATTTTAGGATCACCACTATTGACTATGCATTAGATCCTCTTATTTAGAGCCAAACAATGATTTGTATGATGCCCATGTATTTTATGGTATTGGTAATAATATTTTGTTCTTAATAGAGGTTTTAAAGGAGGTAATTTGATCAAGTTATATTTAATAAGTACCCTTGAAATATCACTTAGACATCTATTATCTTTTTTCATATTATGTAAATCAATTATCATAAATGGATTTTATTTGAACTCTTGATTTTGAAATGTTCCTTTTTTGGGCATGACATTGGTAGAAGTTACAAAGGTCTATGCATTACTAACACATTTTGAGTTTTACATATATTAAATATGATTTTTCAATGATGCAAGCTTTTCTTTATTAATGGTAAGTTGGTCTAGAAGGGTTTGAGAAACATAAACCTTAGGTATTATAGATTACCTAATCATACCCCCATCATCAAGAGTAGGTTTGGATGGTTTGGGGTTTGAGGAAAGACATATTGTTTGCCTTCATTTGAAACTATAAGATGAGCCACCTTACCCCTTGGAAGATTGATCACATGGACCTAGTTAGAGGGATGGTAGTTATCACCCTCCTTAGGGTTAGGAAGAGGGAGGAGTTCCATTTTGTCCATTTTAAATGTTTTAAATACTAAAATGAGGATAAGATAAGAGAGGCACACAAAATAAAGGGATAAAATAATTATATTAATGTCTTATTTTGAATTTGAAAATAATCTATATTTTGAAACAAATTTTAAAAAAATAAAAATTAGAAAAATGCTAGAACACACTAGGAGTTACATGAAAAGACACAAATATCAGGTTCACCAAATGTTTAACCCTAAATTTTAGATAAGGGTGCATCTAGGGTTAAGAGGATTATATTAGATTTTACACAAGGATGGTGAAGTAATATAATAAGTAGTCAATTTAATATAAAACTTAGACAAACAATATTATGAATTTATATAACTTATATTACTAAAAATAGTAAAGTAAAACTATTGATAGATATTATAATAAATTAGAAAAAAAATGATACTTAGTTTGCTATGTGAAAGTAGGCATAGGCAGGAACTAGTTGGAATTGGATTAGAATATTATCTTGAAATAGTTTTCATATTTTGGAGATATCCTTTTTTGCCTTAGATGCTTGTTGATGCAAGTGTCTAACTTAACAGTAGGTGTATTGTATAGAATATTGACTAGATATCAATGTGATAAAATAGATTATGTGTTTTCTATTACCTTTATTTTGATGTATTTAGATCATGTGCATAGGTTATTTCTATTTTTTAAATGATAAAACCTTATCTCTTCACCCTTGGAGTGATTGTGGAAAAAATAGGTTAGTGGGTTCATAGTTTTGAGTTAACCCCAAAGACCCCTCTATTAATGGGTATTTCCTACATAGTTAATAATATGAAGAGGGCCTCATTCTGATGTTACTCTCCCCTATATGTTGGATTGTGTGTACATAAGGGTGTAATGTGTGATAAGTAAAGACATGTAATGACCTAGCCTATGACTTGGCAAATATGGCTCATGGTTTTCTCTTTGAATGTTTCAAACCTATAGAAATATTGATCCTATGATAGATATGTAATTAGGGAAAAATAGTGTAGGTTTACTCACTTGAATACTTGATTGATGCTTCTTATTATATTGCCTTATGAGTTGTATGTGATTTCTAGGTGAGGAATGAATGAGGGTTGATATTATATATATATACTAATACCTTTTGGAATTATCTCACATTAAATATTTTAGGCCAACTTTTTGGATACATTTCTTTTGAAAATTAGAAGAATTTTGGACAACGAACACTTTCTAGAAAAATGGACACTTGCATCAATGCATGTGTCCACCTTAGATGAAAGTGTACATGAAGATATAAAATAGGTATATGTCTAAAACAAGTAGTCAATGATAATAATCAGGTTTTGAGCTTCTTGCATAGTATAAAAGGTATAGCCATTCGAATAAAAATAATTAGATTAAGAGATAAGCAATTAGGCACACATAGATAGTGAACATGAGCCTTTATGTAACATGAAGGTCTATAACTTAAAGGTACATCCATGATAGGTATTTTCCAAGTGTACAAGACTGAGGTACTATATAAATTAGATTTTAGTATTTATAGTTATCAACATTCAAGGCATAGTTGGAGATGTCTGCCTCTGGTTCTTTCTAGATAAAAATTAGCAGTTCTATCACATCATAGATGATAAATAATGCTTAGAAACACATTATTGGCCTTTCAATATGGAAAATTATGATATAAACTACCCATTATTGCCTCAATAACATCATTTTATATTTATAAATTATAGTTTTTAATAAAAACTTTAGACACACATAAAACCAAAATATTAAGTCATTTAACCAAATAAAAAGAGCCATCAAGTACATGAAAAAGCCATGTAATTATAACTTATAGTGTGTTTATCTAAAAGAAGATATAAACATGTGACATATGATTTAGTAATTAGTCATAAAATACCATTTTTAAGTAGTCAAGAGACAAGTTTGTTTCCTCCAATAAACATTTCTAATTTTGGGACCTCCACTTGTAAATTCATCACTTATAACATTTAAAGAGAGGAAAATTACATATATTCCTAGGACCAAAATCTTAGAATCTAACTAGACGTATGTTTTTTCTATTAGTTTGGCATGCAAAAACATTGACAATAAATGATATCAACATTAATGGCAGAATTGCATATCTTCACCTTTGGGTCTTCTTGGCTGAAAAAATGGTAGTTCCATCATGTAATATATGTTTAATAATGACTAAAACCAAATTATTATCCTCAAATTATGCCCGGTTATGATGTGGGATACATAATCATGCCTTAATAATGTCTTTCTATATATTAAAATGTAGCTTTTAGGCAAAATTCATATGCATATAATAGAAACTATATGTCATCCAATCAAATTAAGAGAACCATCAAGTGTATGTAAAAATACTCTAACTAGACCCTATATCATGTTGATAAAAAATAAAAGGAAAATATATGGTAGATGATTTAGTTATCATTCCTAAAATACCATTTTTACATAATCAAGGGACATTTTTATTGCATCTAATAGAGATTTCCATTTCTAGGAACTCCACTTGTAAATATGTCACTTTAAATATGTTAGGATAAGAAAATTACATATGTTACTAGGGGAGAACCTTAGAATCTACTCAAATTCATGTTTTCCCTATTAGTCTGACATGCAAAAACATTGATAGTAAATGTTTTCAACATTCAAAGTGCAATTAGAGATCTCCTCATATGGGTCATCCTAGTTGAAAAATAACAATGGTACCACATTTTTATGTCTAATAACACCTACGACCATGTTCTCAGCCTCAAAATACACTTGGTTATGAGATGGAATACTCATCCTAGCCTCAAGAATGCCATTTTATATACAAAAAATATAATTTTATCTTCTCTATATCTATGGATTTCATGCTTAAAAACCAACTACTATTCAATGTTTGGGATGTATTTTAACACATCTATAAATTATTTATATTTTTATGGTGATTTTATTATCAAATTTTTAGAGTGCTGAAATTTATTATAGATGAAATAAACATCATTCTCAAACTCCAAAAATACTAAGAAATTTAAGATAAGGGTGACTTTTAAGGAATTACAAACACCAAAATATTTTCCAATGGAAATAAGGATAAAAGGTGACTTATAAGTCATTAATTCACCATTAATCACACCTAATATCAAATCAATATGATAATTTTGTGATAATTGGGTCCTTTGACTTATAAAGACTACTAAAAATAAATGAGGAAATCAATTTGATTAGATAAATGAATTTTCATGGAGGTCAACTTGAGATGGGTGTCAGCGCATACGAACAAATGATTATAGTGAGATTATTTAACATAATGACATTAGGTTAATAAATTATCATGGAGGTCAGATTTAGATGAATTAAATGTACATATAAGTAAAAATGCCACAAAAATCAACACTGTAATGAAAATTTCTCATGAAAACCTTCAACTACCTAATAAAAATACATAATTGAATTGTAATTGGATTAATCCCACATTGGTAAGAATTATGAGACATGAGTGACTTATAATGTGTTACATGTACCAAAATATTTTTTGATGGTGAAAGAGGCTAGAGGGTGAGAATCCCAAAGAATTTGGGTAAATTCATTATTCTACCCCTACTAACAAATGCTTATGGTTCTTGTGTGCTTTGTGATTACTACCAAAACTACATGATGAAATAAATGTTATTACTATCAAAAATACATGAGTAAATAAATGTTTGCACTCATCCATTTTTAATTAATTAACAAAGAAACATAATTAGGGGTTGTGAGTAATATTTCCTCCTCTAACTATAATGAAAATACAAGGTAATATCATGTTGCCTTAAATATAGTTCTAAATATAACACACAATAAAGCAATAAAGGTAGAAGCTAACAATACACACACACACACACACATTTAAGATTTGTTAATATACAAGTATAGTAAAATATCATAAATACACATGTCACACACACACACACATATAATTCCATGTCAGTATATAAAAATAATAACATGGTGGGTCCAAAAAACTAAACCTATAAAATTTAAATAAGCCTATAAATCCATTCAATCATATAAAATATTCATCTTCATCCCTTGAGATTTAGAAATATCTTCATCTCCCCTAGTAAATAGAGATGATGAAGGATATTCATAATAAGGAGGATTCACACTAATATAAGCTAGGGAAATCAATCCTATAGGATGAATAAATGGGTCAATATGAGGAGGACAAGGTGAGTTAAATAAATGTTCTTTGGCTATAGGATCTTGCATTCATATCATATCTTTCATGTTATTTTATTGAAACTTAAGAGACCATATGTGTTGTAAATAATAATGTAATTTTAAATTTTATTTTATTTTATAGTTACCCTAGGATGATCTAGTGTGGACCTAAAAAAATGTGATGAGAATGGGTACACTACAAAAATATTAGGAACACCTTACATAGTTCAAATTGACAAGTTGTTAATGAAGTATTTAACTAAAAAAATTAAATGTACAAAAAAATTAAAATTTTTACCAAGGAAGACTCCTGAAATTAAATTGCCAAATATATGGCGTGCTTGACATGTGTTCATCCTACTTAGACATGGACCAAAAAAATATCATTTATTTTGAAATGAACTTAAATTTATTTGAACATTTATACTAAACTAATTTTAATTTACATGAGTGTAATAAATATATGGACCCCATTCCTACCACTGTTGATCTGAAATGTGGCAGATATGAAAAATTTGTTAAGATGAATAGTATCTAAGATAAGATCCTTCGATGGAGACCCAAAACCAAGAGAAGTATAGTGGCATGTGTTACAATGGTGAATATTCCAAACATGATAATGTGAAAAACTAAAATACATAACACCTAGAGTGAAATAGGAGGTGGCAATGCTAGCTTCACCTCCTAATAAAAAGGACACATGTGATCCCTAGTCTATTAAAATATGTATAAGAGATATAATAGATAATAAATACTACTCTAAAACCTCAAAATTGACTTTAGGGTTATGGATGGGAGCATGAGGATCAAGAATATGGGGAGGAATAATCAGTCCTATTATATATACTAAAACTAAATATGTATAACATCTTAGCCTCTTATATTTGACAAATACCAATAAGGGCTCTACCCTTCAATTCTGAACCTTCCCCCTATCGAAATGCTTACATTCACCATCTCATTATGCTTAAATGATTATATTATAGTATGAACCTTATAATTATGATGATCCAGACCACATATAAACTACAAAAATATTATAACTTGATATATATCCTTTAGTTTTAGTTACAGATCCATACCTATTTTCTAGCCTTATGGACATTACTAGCCATAAAGGGACACTAGCATTGAAGCTAGTGTTTACATCCTTATCTAGTGTCCAGTCATCTAAAGTAATTAAAATTGTAAATTATTTGAAACCTATGGGTCTGCCTATTTATCTTATTAAACCCTACCATGAGATATTTTCAAAAGGTGTGATATAAATACAAGTCTAAGCCTTCTCATTATTCATCTAGTAAATACCAAGAAAGCACATACTCAAGCTCATTCAATCAATTTCACAATTGATTTATACTACCCTATTCCTCCCTATTTTCATAAAAATTATAGGAATAATTATACAAAAGGTTTGAGGCATCCAAAGATTAGTCCATGAGAATTATTTATCAAGTTACAAGCTAAATAATTGCATGCATATACATATAGAATATTACACCATTATTCACACAAAATCCCACACATAGGAGAGAACTAAATAATTCAGAGGTCCTCCTTAGAGTATTGGCTATGTAGGAAATGCTCATTAACAAATGGGTATTTGAGGTCAATTCAACACCATAAACCCACTAAACCATTTTTGGCAAACATATCCCAAGGGTGAATAAGGGTGAAGAGTTAGGGTTTGATCCATAATAAAACATATACAATATATGTTCTAGATTTAAGTAAAATAATAGAAATGCAATAGAAAACCTATAACAATGAAGTTATTCACATCACAATCCAATTCATATTTTTTACTAGACAATATCATTGAAAAATATAAAATAACATCAATGGTAGTGTCCAAATTTCAATAGTAGTGTATGCAACTCTATAAACACCATTTCTAGAATATAACGACTGTTTCAGAGTCTTGATCCTTAACACTTTTTTTTTATGTATAACTAAAATCTACCTATACATTATAAATCTAGATATGTGTCATTTATCCTTGGCATTATAATCAATAGAATATATTTCAAATTTTGAAATTTATATATTTAACACATCTCAATATTTTAATTTAGAATATTCATTTATCTAAGTTTATAATTAATTGGCTTACTCTAGAATAATTTTTTTCATCTGTGCATAGGCTATTCTACCCCATTAACCCTTCACATGATATTTCAACAAAGGGCTAAACTTTACATATAGTTTACACAAGAAATATAGTTACATGTCTATATTGTAATTAGGTACTTTATCAAAAACCATCCACGAAAAAAATATAAAATTATCAAAAAAATTATTGGTGTGTGTAAAAAATTATTGAATTTTTTTTCTTAAGTTAATAGTTTGGTGTATAATGCGGTGGAAAAAATTGGGCTAACATTTCCTTTGTGATATTTAGTTCATTCACTTGATCATATGACAAAAACTATGTACTTCTCATTTTATCTAGTTTTTTGTTCCCTTAATCTCTTGTGGTCATCTATTTGAGTTCCCAAGGTACCATTTAAAAAAAAAATTCAATTAATGTTTACATGTAATTATGGAAATTAGGATAAATTGTATTTGTGCTCAATCCATAAAATTATTTTCTCAATTGTTTCCTTTTTGTGCAATGTATTTGTGAACTAAATAAGGGTTTTATACATCAGGTTTTGTACTTGAGGGTTTGTCTTAGGGTTTTATCCATGAACACAAAGGGATATTTCCATTTTATTATATTTTTTTATAAATAATTATGATAATTTTTAAAATTATAATGTATACTAATAAAAATAATAAAATCTAAAATAAACAAGAAAACATAAAAGAATATAAATAATTATGTGGACATATTATATTTAGGATAAATTGGTAGGTGGTAGGAGTAATAAGCAAATAAAAATAGTTCTCAAATTTTCATGGCACAATCATATTAGCAAAGAAATAAAATGCTTGGCTATTTTATTTTGTTTTTCTAATGTAGATAATAAATATCCATTCTGAATGGATATCTATTCTACATGTATTTTTTTAATGTTTGAATATTTGAACCTATTCAAATTAATGAATATTTGTTACCTATGAAATGGACATATTTTTATTTCCATGCATGTTGGTGCATTTATTTGATTTATTACATTTACTTGTATTTATTATTTATATTGGTGTACTAATTAATTATTATAATTAGTTTATTATGTTTATTAATAATTTGCATAAGATAGGATAAGATTGCTTAGCTAGTAGTCAACATAGACACCTATCTTTTTATAGTGGAGTTTCACTCCACTATTCAGGGTAAGATAGGATAAGATTGATTAACTAGTAGTCAACTTGTGTTGATCATTTACACAAGTTGGACACCTATCTTGTTAGTGTGGAGTTACACTCCACTATTCTTGTAGTCATATATTAGTTTAACTACACGTATTGTGTGAGTTCCTTGATCTTTGTCATGCATGCCTTGCTCTATATAAGCAATGGTGATTTGTGTATTCTACATTAGATTAATATTGAATTATCATAGTAGTTCATCATATTTGAGTTATTCATTTTTGTTATTGTCTCATATATATAGTTATTATTTATTAATATTACTGTTTTATCTCTTATTTATGCTTTCTATTAAATTCATTAGATCTTGTAGCTAATTTTAACATGGTACCAGAGCTATCTTAAATATGTAGATTGCTAAATATTTAAGAGAAAAATATCCAAATATAGGATCATTTTTAAAAAAATTTATATAGGCAAAAATTGGAGCTTTGTGGAGAATTTTTGAACTCACCATTGAGTTTAGAGTGCTAGAGATAGTCAAAATTGTCTATAGTTCTATCCAAATTAGGTATAGGAGGTGAAATTGGCAAGGGTTTGATCTAGAAGAAACACACCCAAATATGGTGGGTACTTGAAAATCAAAGCATTTCTGAGCAAAATGGAACTCATGATTGCATTTTAAAGGCATCAAAACCTATAGATCCATACAAAATTTGTCCAATTTAGACATAGTCACCCAGAAGTTAATTTTTTTTTTTTGCTTCTAGGTATGGCCATATGGACTATATAGACTATGCAGGGAATTTTTTTTAGCGGGCCTCATGGATCAGTAGATATATTTGAAAGGGAAACTTTAGTAGCCCATCATTTGAACACGAAGAGGTATTTTTGAGTAATTTTTTTTGAAATAGCTTAAAATTTCATGCTCTTTACTATTGTACTTTCAATTTTTTCTAGATTTGTCTAGATTTTTCTAGAATTTAGGTTTTTATATATGAGATCTTGCTTATATTCATTTTTGTAACTTCAGAGGCTCATAAATTTCACATATGACCTCATATTGAGGTTCCATTTTTTAAAAAGTTAATATTTTTTTAGCACAACATATTGGTGCAGAAATTTTTGTAATAAAGTACATATTTTTTGTAATTTTAGGATAGAGGGCATAATTGATATTTTTTTAAATTAGAAAATTTATAATCTAGCCTTGTAACTGAAATCAATTATAAATTAACAACAAATACTTGTTGAATGGGATAAAACTAAGTAATTTAAAGGGGTTTTGTGGCGTGTTATGTACTTTGATTTTTGCTTTGTGATGATTTATTTCTATTTGCATCATGGAGAAACCTAAGTTCCCACTATTAAAAACATACAACTATAATACATGGAAACAAAATGCTTGGAATGTATTAATGATGCTAGGATATATGACTTACATAGTAACTCTTCTTACTCCAGCTACTGATGCAAAAGAGTTACAACACTTTCTCTTTGAAACTACTAAAGTTATTGGATCTATTCAATCTTACATGTATTTAGATTTGAATTTCCATCTTGACAAATGTATAATTACAAAAGAGCCTTGGAATAAATTAGAATCACTATTTGGAAAAACATATGAGGTTCGTGGTTACCAAATTGACAATGAACTCATTAGTTTGGATCCTAAAAATTATTCTACAATACAAGACTACATCACTAAAGTCATAGATCTTAGAGCACAACTTTCTAAATATAAAATTGATAAAAAGGATATTCAATTGATTTTCATTACCTTACACAAATTAGGTCCTGAATATTCATCCTTTGTCTCTATCTTTTAGACTCATAGGCTCACATTGGGCACCTATCAAATGCCCACCTTTGAGGTGTTTTCTAAGATTCTAATGGTTGAAGAAGAAAATTTAATAGCTATGATTCTAATCAAGTCATCCAAATCTCAAGCTCTAATTTCAATTCAACCTTAGCATAAGCAAGTTTCAACATCAACATCAAATATAGGTTCAAGTAAAAAGAATGAGAATGATCAAAATAAGTGATAGAAAGATAAGAATAAAGGGCAACAATCTTCCTCACAAGGAGATTATAAATCCACTAATAAGAAAGGAGATTCAAAAAAAGGACTGGCACTCATTTCCCTTATTGCAAAAAGGGGTTTCATAGTGAACAAGATTACCAGAAGAAATATATTGATGAAATTAAGGGTCTTCTAAAAAACAATAACATCAATCAATCAAAGGATTATTCCACTCCTTCAAATTCAAGGAAAGGGAAAGCTACGACACTAGTTGCACTGGAAAATTCTCCCAAGTTATGGGTAATTGACTCAGGTGCTTCGTATCATATGGGTTCTAATCAAGAATAATTTTTTGGATTAGAACCAAGTTCCTTGCCTCATATTCTCATAGGTGATGATTATAAGGTAGATGTCATAAGAAAAGGTACAATTGATGTTGATAGTGGTGTATTTGAGGATGTCTTCTATGTGCTAGAATTATCAACTAACCTTCTCTATGTCTACCAAATCACCCACTTTGATACTAGTAGGAAATTTGAGTTCACACCTAATTCTATTTCAATCAAAAAATTGGAGGATAATGCCTTAGTTATAGTGGAAAAAGTTGATAATTGTACTTAGATTTATTCATTCTCCCACTTTGTGCCTTAGTCTTCATCTATAACATTGCTCTCACACACTAATTCAGTGAGCAAGCTATGGAATGAACAATTTGGTCATCTAAACTACCGCTATTTACAATAACTTAGTTAGTAGGAGATGGTTACAAGACTTTCATAGATTTAGTTGTTAGGGGGTGTATGTCATGGTTGTGCCTTAGGCAAACATATAGAGGATAAGTTTTATAAAGGGAAGGCTTGGAGGGATACAAAAGTCCTCAAACTTGTTCATAGTGATTTATCAAGTCTATTACCTTCTTTGTCTTTTAGTAAAACCCACTATGTTCTCACATTTATTGATGACTATTCTAGATATACTTGGGTTTATTTTCTAAAAGTCAAGAGTGAAGTATTTGATAGATTTATAGATTTCAAAGCTCTAATAGAGTAATAATTTTGGAAGTATGTCAAGATCCTCTACATAGATAATGGGAGGGAATATATGAACAAGTTTGAACAATTTTGTGCTCTTGAAGGAATTGATCTTCAGCATTAAGTTGCATACACACCTCAGCAAAATGGTATAGCAGAGAGCAAGAATAGATTATTAAAAGAGATGTCAATTTGTATTATTTATGAAAAATCATTAGTACCTGAGTACTGGGTGGAAGGTATTAATTGTGCTACATATATACAAAACAAAGTTCCTCATAAAACTTTAAAGGGGATAACACCTCTTGAATCTTAGTGCAACATGAAGCTAGATGTGCATCATTTTAGAGTCTTCAATAGTCCATCATGGGCTCACATACCTTCAGACAAGCACCATTTTTTAGAACAAAAAATCCAAATTTGTATATTTTTGGGATATCTTGATGGTGTTAAGGGATATCAGCTCATTGATCTAGATTCACATGAGCTTATTATAGCGAGAAGTGTTTATTTTGCCTTTAGACTTGTCTTCTAGCATTTTTCATTCTTATTCCATAGAAGAATCAAATAGCAATGAAAATGATACTCTTACTTCATTTACTCATAGGGATAATGAGTTAATACCTCCCTAGTAGGTTTTATAAGGTCATGTACCTCCTCTTCCTCTAGATATTCTCCCATTGATGCCTTTATGGGCTATATAGACTTTGGTAGACATAAAACCTCTTGTTAGGGATCTAATAGATCAAAGGAAAACATGATCACAACATGATCTTCCACATTCCTACATTGCCATAGCTTCTGATCCACAATCTTTTTAGGAATCCACAGAGATAGTTGAGTGGAATTCAGTGATGGAAGAAGAGTATGACTCAATGATTAGAAAACACACCTGGGATCTTTTTCCTCTTCCTAAGGGAATAAAATTAGTATGATGTAGGTGGATATATTAGACTAAGGTTGTATCAAATGGAAATATTAATAAGTATAAAACACTCTCTGTGTCTAAAGATTTTTCCTAAGTGGAAGGCATTGACTATATAGAAACCTTTATGCTTGTTGCTAAGATGAATTCCATTTTCTTGATACTATCTATTAGTGTAGGTCATGGTTGGGTTGTACATTAGATGGATGTGAAAATCACATTTATTCATGGGGATTTTCATAAGGATATTATATATATATATATATATATATATATATATATATATATATATATATATATATATATATATATATATATATATATATATATGGAGCAGCCACATGGGTTTATTCAGAATTCTTCATTGGTGTGCTGCTTGTAGAAGTCTCTCTATTGTCTAAAAAAATCCCCCAAGGCTTGGTATTCCAAGATGGACACATTTATTATTTCAGTTGGGTTCTCAAAATGTCACTGAGATCTGAATGTCTATATTCTATGGTAGGAGGATTCACTATTATACTTGGTGCTCTATGTTGATGATATCATTGTTATAGGGATCACAACATCCATCAACAATAGTGTTAAGACTACACTTTATGATAGGTTTTATATGATAGACATGGGCCTATTGCACTATTTTCTTAAGATTCATCTATCATAGTCTTCTTCCAAGATTACACTTTCATATCCCAAGTATGCCATGGACTTGTTAGCTTGATTTCACATGGCTGATTGTAGGCCTACATTGACTCCTTTCTTATCTAGAGTTAGACTTGAGGTTTATTGTTCCACTACCTTGGTTAATGCCACATCGTATTTTAAGCTTGTAGGTAGCCTCATCTATTTAAATCATATATAACTTGACATTTCATATGCAGTTGGCATGGTTTCATGCTTTATGCAAACACCACATGAGCTTCCTTAGAGAGTTACTAAGTGCATTTTAAGCTACATTTATGGCACTATCAGATACACAGTTCATTATACAATAGGTACAAGTTCAGACTTGGTAGGATACATAATTCTAATTAGGTTGGTGATTATAATGATCATAAGTCCACTTCTAGTTATAGCTTTCACTTCATATTTGACCCCATTTGTTGGCAGAGCAAGAAACAACATGCTATTTATCTTTCATCTATAGAGGTTGAGTATCATGGTGCTATTAATGCCAATAATGAGGCTATTTAGCTTCAAAATATTCTCACTGAGCATGGTGTTCCATTTCAAAAGCCATCAATCATCTACTGTGACAACCAAAGCACTATCTAGATCTTGAAGAATCTAGTTCATCATCAGAGAACCAAACACATAGAGATTCATATGCACTTTATCAGGGAGTTGATTTAGGTGGAGATCATTGATCTTTAATATTGTCCTACAAAGGAGAAGATTGTAGATATTTTCACCAAACCTTTCACTAAGAAAAAGTATCTTCACTTATGATCTCTTTTGGGGGTGTGGGACATTAGTTGTTTAGGGGACATCAATTTTTTAGGGGGGATCTCCTAGACCTTCATTTTGAGGAATATTTTGTTTCCTTTGGGTTTTCTCCTATCCTCGTCTATTTATATAGAGTACCTAATATGACTACACATTGTTGGGACTCTTATTTGTATAGTCCTACTTAAGTTTCACTTATGGGTGGGGGTGTTGGTGCATTTATTTAATTTATTGCATTTAATTTTATTTATTATTTATATTGGTACATTAATTACTTATTTTAATTAGTTTAAAATGTTTATTAATAATTTACACCAGATAGGATAAGATTTCTTAGCTAGTAGTCAACTTAGACACATATCTTGTTATAGTGGAGTTCCACTCGACTATTCAAGACAAGATAGGATAAGATTGATTAACTATTAGTCAACTTGTGTTGATCATTTACACAAGTTGGACACCTATCTTTTTAGTGTGGAGTTGTACTCCACTATTTTGGTAGTCAGATATCAATTGAACTACATGTGTTATGTGAGTTCCCTGATATTTATCATGCACACCTTACTCTATATAAGCAATGGTGATTGTGTATTCTACATCAGATTAATATTGAATTATCAAATTTATTCATCATATTTGAGTTATTTATTCATTTCTATTATTCTCTCATATATATAGTTATTGTTTATTACTAGTACTATTTTATCTCTTATTTATGCTTTCTATTAGATTCATTAGATCCTGTAGCTAATTCTAACAATGCACTCAATATTTTTTTGGATGTTTCCACTTTTTGGCCCCTCAAATTCTTCACCCACCTATTTTAGTTATCTAAGACTAGTGTAATAGTTAAATATAATTCACAAATTCACCCTAATTGGTTTCAATATGAATGTATCTAGATAACCCTGATTCATATTCATATTCTTGATATTAGGCATCTAATGAGGGAAAACTCCCTAAAAAAACTACCTATTCATACCTCCCTCCACACACATAATTGTAAGTATACTTGTTCGTGAAACTCAAATAGGAATATTTATGGTTTAAGTTTCATATTAATTAAATACGAGAAAAAAATAATCATCATAGCTATATACTATAAAATTACATTTATAGATTTAAAGATCTATATATTATTTACTTAGAGTTTAAGTTTCCAAACATATCAAACTAGATATATAATGAAATGAAGGCTCTTAATCATACTACCACCAATATATAAACCTATAATTAAAAATATATATAACTTTTTGCATAAGGTTTTCAACAAAAATATCCTCAAAAATATTAAAACTAGAACATCTCTTTTAAATGGAAGAGTGAGTGGGGTTATAAGACAACAAAATTCATAAATAACTATATGAAGGTTGATGGATGTTCCAACTAAGAAAAATTCCTTCCAATAAAATTGAAATACCAACATTATAATTCTGAATAACTATGATCCCTTTCATCAAGCTTGACAAGGGAAAAAATATCCTAATCCAAAACCTCATGTAACCTATGGTTTATTTTAAAGTGTCTATAATAAAGTCTTGTTTCCATCCAATAATAAATACTTCTCAACCAAATCCATAACAACCATAATATTACCTCCTTCATTCCAATCTGCACCATGTGGATTTTAAAATACAAAATGGCTCATTCCATGAAAAAACTAAATTATGCTTATTTACATGAAGTGAAACATGACTAGAATCAATCCATATACCTTGGACATGGTATGTGCCATTTAGTCATCTAAAAATATATCAATCAAATCCCATGATTTTTTTACATCATCATAAGAAAATCATTATTCTTAACACAACCTTACAAAAATAAGGGTTCTTATTAGATAAAAAGACCTAATTATTTCTCTTACTAATGTCGAATTATAGATGCAGTAACCATGGTAAGAACAACTCAAGGCAAGTCAAAACCTATGGATATCGAAAATAAGGTTTTTTAAGCCATAAATATAATTTAATTCCTTCTCACTCTATTGGTTGGTATTACCATAATAAAAAGGATACATATGCATATATATAACAATTCTTAGGATAGCTCTTTAACTAATAATCCATTTAAAACATGAAACTAAACCATTTATCATAGTCAAATACCTTAGGACCATGTTATTTATTAAAGGAGTAGATTGTTAAGCATGAGATATACTAAGAGGGGGAGTGAATCAGTATATTATATATCTTATAAAACTTTCCCTTTAACAAATTCCACTTAATCAAACATTCAACATATGCAATAAAACTCAAACAATAAACATCACACAAGACAGAGAGAGACTCCAGATATAACATGGAAACCCAATGTGGGAAAAACCATAGAGAATCAATCTCAAATATATTCATGAGAACAACCCCACAAGAGCACCATACCCCTTTGCCAAGTATAAACCTCAGCTACAATTCATGAGCACCAACCCACAGGAGCTTCAAACCCCTTTATTGAGCACCAACCTAGCACCTATTCGTGAGCACCAACCCATAGGAGTACCAACCCCTTTTCCAAGCACCAACTCAGCAACAATTCATGAGCACCAACCCACATGATCACCAACCCCTTTGTGTGTACCACACACCTATCTCTCAATGTTGCTATCTCAACAAATGATAGATCAATACATCTCTTTCCTCTCTCTCACTTTTGCTCTTTTAAGCTAGATATAACAAATACAAATCATATTCATCTCTCACAGTTGCTCTCCTAAGCTAGATATCACAATATCAAATCAACCTCTCACTTCCACATTTAAAAATGGCTACTCAAGCCTTTATTTATAGCTTTCCAAATGACCTTTGGCCTTCCCCCTTTGTGACCCTTCAATCCTCATGGAAAATGGTACCAATCTTGGATGACCCTTCATATCCAAGCATTTGAAAAGTCATGTGGTGACCCTTCATGACCAAAAGCATCCTTCCCACTTTTATCCTTATCTTTGGTGACTTTTTCGTATTCCTTAAAGTGTCCCTTCATGAGAAATTCGCCCTTTACTCTTTTGTCTTCACTTGGTGACTCTTGGTATTCCCCAAGATGACTCTTCATGGGAAAATGCATCCCATCCTTATTTTGTCTTTATCCCATGGCTCTTCAACTTATCCATGGGCCCTTATTTTATCTCATATGCAACCAAAAATATATTCGTTATTATTAAATAAATATTAACTCATATTAGCCATGATATATTTATTACAAACAACATTAAATGCAATGGGGCCTTTATCACCAAAATACTAAACCTTTGACATCAATGACAATATTTCCAACAATCTCCCCCTTTGTCATTGATGGTAACCTCAATCCTGAAACTGCCACATCCTGTCACCTACACATACCATCATCTAAAAACATACAGTAACTCCCCCTTACTGTAGCAACCTGTACCTATTCCCTGTACCTATTTTTTGCACCTATACCTATACCTGTTATTCTCCCCCTTTGACATCAATGGCAAAGGGCCTACCTGGAGCTAACACTTAGCTCCCCCTCACTTGATGCTGAACATCAATGGAAAGAAGTAATAGAAATTACTCCCAACTCCTCTCGCCGATCTTTAAATGTATCCTTTGATTGTGCCTTTGAGAAGATATATGACAAAACATATACATTGTTCCTTATCCTTTGAGCACCTACAATCAACTCGTTTGAATCTTTTCTTCTAATCTCACAACCTTCAGCATGAAACCTTAATGTGTATCCTTGATCACAATTTTGACTAACACTCAACAGATTATGCTTAAGACCTTTTACATAGAAAACATTTTTAGTCTTAGTTCTACCATAATCCAAACTCAAAGTACCTTTTCTGGCTATCCTGGCAGTGGTTTTATCTCTGAATCTCACTGTACCACCATTGATCTTCTTTAGAGTAATGAACTTACTTTTATCACCTATCATATGCTTGAACATTCGCTATCAATTAACCATGGCTGATCTTTACCTCTTACATGCAGTGTTGTTTGAACCATCATTGAATCTTCAGATTGTTTCTTCTGCCATGAACATGTATGAACCTTCTTCCTAATGAATGGATTTTTGACACTTTGATTCTACTTCTTGATGAATGGAGCTTTGAAACTATGATCCTTCTTGACTGACTTGAACACGCTTCTGCAATATCGAGCAATGTGTCTGAAGTTGTTGCACTTGTAGCATACTATGGTCTCTTCATCAAAGCTTGATAGAGGAGCAAAAGAGTTGTGGCTTCTGCTTGACTCTACTTGACTTTCCTTCTCCTTATTTCTAAAATTGTTATCTCTTTTTCTACATTCTAATTTCTTGTGACCATATTCATTACAATAAAAACAATAGCCATAAAAATGAGACCTATCTGTATATCTCTTACCTGATTGCCTTTTGTAGCTTTGTTCTCTCCAGCCTTCTCTGTTTGGAATGTCCTCTGTATTTTTCTCTTTTCCCCTATTTGTTTCCTCTTTTGTAAGAGCTTCAGCATAGCTCTTTTTCTTTTCAAATCCAATCCCTATCTTATCTGAATATGCTTTTTGACTTTCCAATATCTTATTCAACATGTTAGTGCTATCCTCAAATTTTCAATCACTCACTACTTTATCACCGACTGCTTTCTTAATATCTTCTTTTAAAGAGGAAATTTCAATAACATACCTTTCACAATCTTTTCTTGCTATTTCCAACTGTGCTGTGAGATCTTCTTCATTCTTCTTGGCTTCTTCAAAGTGTGCTTGTAGATCTTCAATCATTTCCTTTGACTATTGTTCATTTTTCAAGAAAAATAATTTGAATAGATAAATAAGGATAAAAATGTGGTATGTGCATTGGTTCTTGTAATATCTCCTAAGATGACAAAATTAAATTTTTTGTGCCTTTCTCCAATGATATTATACCTTTAGGTGTTTAAACCATGGGGGGATGGTTGTCATGCATTTACCTAAACCAACTAATAGGTATTTAGTCTAAATTATAAAATGCAAGACAATATCAATAATCAATGATAAATAATTATAAATAAATTAAGATTTATTATATTCTAATTAAACAAAAATTACATTTAACCAATATGGTTATAATGAATCATCATTAAAATATAATCCATAATAATAATCATGCTCAAAATAATATTAATTAAATAATGATCAAGATATGTCCATAATAAATTGTATATATCAAATAGAAGTATTTTCATCTAATAATTAGAAATGGGTTGTGATATTAGGACCTATGTCATGAAATCTAAAAAGGTATGTGAATTGACTCATTAATCTAAAATGTGATATAAGAGTATTTACATGTATGTGTAATAAAATAGGCTCATGTGTACCTATAAAAACTTATCACTTCATTGAAACAATAATATTGTGGATGTGATGATGGATTATCCAAAATGTGAGGATGAATCCATTATTTTCACGTGAATGATTTTTTAATGTTAGGGAGTAGACATGATAGTGACATTTTATGTCAATACTGATGCAGAAAATGAGGCCCAACTTTTAGTTAGGGACATTTTTGATATTTTTTAGAGGCCATACGTGACCATTTGAGGGTATGAAAATGTAATTTAATATATTTTTAGATTTTTATATATTTATAAATTATATATATTTTTAAATAAACATGAACTTTAGTTAAAATTAATCTAATAGGTTAATTATAATTTTTCATTTATTTTTGGAGATTTACAAAGTTATGCATGCTTGCATGTGAAACTTACTAAAAATAACAATTGTTGAATATAACAAGTTGAATTTTATTATTTTTTAGAGTTCCAAATTTCACATGTCAACTCTAATTCTGAGTTGAGGCTTATTTATGCATGGTTTATAATTATTTTAATGATTCAATATGAATCAATACAGGTTATTATTTTAAAATTTATGTCTATTGGTATTTTTTTGTCTTGATAGTATTCAATTTCATTATTTAGTATCAGAGCAAGTTTAAATATTTGAGGTATAACAGATAGTGAGACGATGAGGAAGAATCACTCAAATGAATTGGACTATGCTAGAGCTGCTTAGGTAAGTAGAATAATTAACTAATATTTTTATGAATCAAAGACATAAGAGAGTAGAAGATGATGTAGAGGATGATAGAGATCATGAAGAAGAAATTACACAGTAAGGAAAACCACCATTAATGGAAAATAAGATGATTATATATTTATAAATAAGGAATGAAGTAATCAAGGTTGATTTTTTATATTATAGAACAAGTTTAAAACTAAAGGAGTTGATAGATTGAATGACTAACATAGAGAATTTTTTGAATAGATAACTATGAGAGAAGATAAGAAGGTAAAGTTTTCATGTAAGAAATTGAATGGTCATGCAACGATTTGGTGGGATCACTTACATAAATAAAGATAGAGAAGAGGTAAAGAGAATATAAACTCATGTAAAAATATGGAAAATAATATGAAGGAGAAATTTATTCCAGTGGATTATACACAAACCTTGTACAAAAGATTTCAAAATTTGAGGTAAAAGGATAATAATATACAAGAGTATAAAAATGAGCTATAAAAGCTTTTCATACAAGTGGATCATGATTAAATAGAAGAATATATAGACATAAGGTATGCAAATGGTTTGAAATTTTCTATTCAAGATGAATTAATCATGCATAAAATACTTTTCATGGAGGAAGCTAATCAATTAGCTTTGAAGGTAGAAGAAAAAAATAGACATAATTTTAAAAGAACATCTATTGGGCCAAGAAGAGGATAATCCCATCCAATAAGGGGATAAGATGTATTTAATGTAAATAGAGGTGGATTTAATACCACTAGATTAGAATCATCATGTGATATAGAAAGACAATAAGATAATAGAATAGGGTTTCAATACCAACAAAGAGGAAGATGATTCTAGAGAGGATGAAGCTATGGTGGTGGTAGAGGATGGTTTCCAAATCAATAGAGATCTTATATTTGTTACAGGTGTGTATAAGAATTCCATAGAGAATTTAAGTGTCCACACTACCAATATCAAGAAAGGAGGCAAGAGGATCACCCAAGAGTGAATTTAATTTAAGATGAAATAGGAGAGTAAAATACTACAGTTGTAACATTAAATATTAGAGAAAATCTCATGATGAGAAGAACAATGATTGCTCCAAGGAAAGAATGTGTAGAATAAATAAGGTGGTGATGCATGCATATGAATGAATATTTTTTGAACAAGGTGTAATTGAGGAGGTAAGATAAGCAAAGTAATTATAAATGGTGTTAGTTGTGAAAATATGGTTTCTAAGGACATGATTAAGAAACTAGGTTTGTAATGTGAAAAACATCCAAATCCTTATCGAATTTCATGGTTTAAGAAAAGAAATAAAGTTACAATAGATAAAAGGTGATTAATTAAGTTTTATATAGGTAAAACCTAAAAGGATGGAATATGGTGTGATGTTATACCATTGGATGCATGCCACGTGTTATTGGGAAGGCCATGGTAGTTTGATATAAAAGTAATTCATGATGGATCAAATAACACATATAGTTTTTAGAAAAGTGGTATGAAGGTAATTTTGTTACCTCTTAAATAATAAGGGTTAGATGAAAGCATGTTGAATGCAAAATAATTTATCAAATACATGAAGATGATAGGTTGTTGTTATGCATTAGTAGTGATGAAATAGGACACAAAATTGGTGCAAATACTAGTAGAAATAGTATTAGTGTTGAAATAATATGAATATTTTATACTTGATGAGTTACTAGATGGTTTACCACTAAAGAGAGATATTTATCATCATATTGATTCTATTTTATGATCAACTCTACCCAATCAAACAACTTATAGGATGAGTCCAATGAAACATGTAGAATTGAATAAACATGTTACTAAATTGGTGAAGGAGGGTGTGGTAAGGGAGAGCATGAGTCCTTATGTAACACCAACATTGCTAACTCCAAATAAATCTGGAAGGTGTAGGATGTGTGTGGATAGTAGAGTTATAAATTAAATTACAATCAATTATAAGTTTCCTATACCTCAATTAGATGATATGATGGATGTTCTTGTAGGAGAAAAATATTTTACCAAGATTAATCTAAGGAGTGGATACTATAATATTTAGATTTGTGAAGGAGATGAATGGAAAACATCATTTAAGACTAGAGACAATTTATATGAGTGGATGGTGATGTCATTCATATTATTTAATGCACCTAGCACATTTATAAGGGTGATGAAGATAGTGCCATGAGAATACAATGATAATTATGTGGTGGTTTATTTTGATGATATTTTGATATTTGGTAAGACTAAATTAGAGAATTTATAGTATTTGAGAATGGTATTGGATTTGTTAAAAAAGGAGAAGGTCTATGCAAATTTGAATAAGTGCATGTTTAAATAGAATAGTTTGGTATTTTTAGGATTTGTGGTTTTAGTAGATGGTGTAAGAATGGATGAATAATAATAAAGGTAATTTTTGAGTGTCCTATTCCAAATATAATAAAAAATGTAAGAAGTTTCCATGGTTTAACAACTTTTTATAAAAAGTTCATTAATAATTTTAGTAATCTCGTTGCACCAATAACAAATTGTATGAGGGAAAAAGAATTTTCATGGACAAGGGTAGTAATATAAATATTTGATTTGTTGAAGAATAAAATTATGGAAAAGCCTTTTTTAGCATTACCAAATTCTAGTGAAGTGTATGAGGTTGATTGAGATGATTTAATTGTGGGAATTGGTATTGCATTGAGTCAATAAGGAAAAATAATGTTATTTTTTAGTGAGAAATTAAATGAGGCAAGAACAAAGTATTATGTGCATGTTTTTTAATTTTATGCCATTGTACAATCATTAAGACATTGGAGGCATTGCCTAGTGCCTAAGGAATTTATCCTATTTATTGATCATGAGGCCTTGAAGTATGTGAACACTCAAAACAAGTTAAATAGTAGGAATGCAAAGTGGGTGTCTTCCTTACAGGGTTATACTTTTATGTTGAAGCAAAAATCAAAGAAAATATAATTAGTTAGATGATTCTTTAAACAAGAAAATGGGGTTCATAACTACTATGGTGAGTGAATTAGTTAGATTTGAATTTATTAAAGAAGTATATTATACTAATCTAGATTTCAGAAAGATAGTTGAGTAATATAGGAATCCATTAACGTGTGAGACAAGTGTTGTTTATCATGAGTATATTATGTAGGATAGTTATATATTCAAAGGGAAATAATTATGTATTCCAATTGGATCTCTAAGAGATAATATTATAATAGAATTATATAATGGTGGTTTGGTTGGACATTTTGTTAAGATGAAGACAATAGATTTGGTGGAGGATAAGTAATTTTGTTCAAAGATGAAGAGAGATGTGACAAGATATGTTTAAATATGTAATATATTTAAGGTGTCAAAAGGACATGCACAAAATATAGGGTTATACATGCCATTATTGGTACCAATAGGACCATGGATAGATTTGAGTATAGTTTTTTTGTTAGGATTACCAAACACACAAAGAGGTAATAATTTAATTTTTATTGTTGCAGATAGATTTTATAAGATGGTTCATTTTATTGCATTTAATAAAAACAATGATGCCATTAGAGTTTTAAAACTATTTTTTAAGGATATTATGAGATCACATGGTAGTCCAAAAACCATTACATCAGATAGGGACACAAAATTTCTAAGCATTTTTTGGAGGACTTTATGGAAGAATATGGGGACTAAGATACAATTTAGTAGTACATACCACCCCAAAACAAATTCATAGACAAAATTTATAAATAGGATATTGGGAAATTTATTGAGATGTATAGTTGGAGAGAATCCTAAAGAATGGGACTTGGCTTTACCATAAGTTGATTTTACATGTAATAGTTTAGTGAAAAGATCAAAAAGAAAATCAACATTTCAAATTATTTGTGGGAGAAATCCTATGAGTATTTTAGATTTGATACAATTACCAATTATAAAATGAGTTAGTGATGATGAATAAGTGTTTGAAGAAAATATACAATAGTTACAAGAAGTAAGAATAAAGTTTCAGGAAATTCATGAGAAGTATAAGGCAAAAATAAATGTCATAAGAAGGTAAAAAATATTTGAATAAGAAGATTTAGTGATGGTTTACTTGAGGAAAGGGAGACTTACAAAATATACCTATAACAAGTTGAAGTAAAATAAAATTAAACCATATAGAATTGTGAATAAAATCAATGACAATGATTATGAGGTGAGTTTACCATAGAATTTTGATATTTCTCTAGTATTTAATGTTTCACATTTATATGATTTCCATGGAGAAGATGGTGAAGGTGAAGAAGATGAATAAGTATATTTACAACAATAGATGCCAAAGAAGAACAAAGGAAAAATAGTGTAGATTTTAGATAACAAGACAATAAACACAAGGTAAATAAGTTATGACATGTATTTGGTACAATGGGAAGTATTATAGAAGGAAGACAACACTTGACTTACAGAATGAGAGCTAAAGAACATTGATAAGAACAAATGGTAGCCATACAATCAGAGCAACATGTAGGAGCTAAGTTGTTTTCAACCAGAGGAGAATGGTATAGAAAATGAGGCCAAACTTCTAGTTATGGATGTTTTTGATATTTTTTGGAGGCCATACATGACCATCTGAAGGTCCAAAAATGTAGTTTGATATTTTTGGGTTTTTTTATATTTAAAAAAATTGTATATTTTTGTAATCAAATATGAACTTCAGTTGAAATTCATTCCACAAGTTAATTTTAGTTTTTAATTTTTTTTTAGATATTTTTAGAGATGCGTGTGCTTGCATGTGAAACTTACTAAAAATAACATGTCAAGTTTTATTATTTTTTAGAGATCCAAATTTTTCATGTCAACTCCAATTTTGAGTTAAGGCTTATTTATGCATGGTTTTTAATTATTAGAGTCATTTGATAATAATAAATATAATTTATTATTTCATAAGCTATGCTTATTGGTATTTTATTGTCTTGATAATATCTATATTCATTAAATATAAACCAAAATAGGCAAGTGAATGACCCAATGAAATTTGGAAAAACTTATGGGAATATCTAAATATAAGATAAACCCAAAATATTTAAAAATTAATGACACATTTACTTTTTAATCTTTAAATACATACATAAAATATGATGAAGCAAAGACATAGTCGTAAGGAGTATATTTATCAAAGAGATCTAGGTTCAAAAATAAATTTTATTGAAGGAAATAAATATAAAACATAAACTAGATAGTGTAAGAAATATAAAATAACTCAAGAAGTTATAAAGTTTTGAACCTTAGTTAAAGAAAATGATTAAAAATACTTCATGTTTATGCACAATTTAAGAGGAATTTTTTTATGCACATGTTAAAAATGAATTGATATTTTAATAGGTAATATATGTGATCAAAAAGATTGGATACATTAAGAGACCAATAACATGATAAGATGGAAGGGTTAAAATAAATATGGTGCCCTGCATCAACTTTTTCATGCAATGAAGAAAAACCATGTAAAACTCAACTAGTCATAGAAATTACTAAGCTCAATAAAATGATGAATCATTGAGGATGATGAATCATTGAGTATGGATCCAAAGGTATATTGGGTAATATTATCATTAGTTCCACCTATCCTATCTTATTTATTTATGAAGAATAAGATAGAGGGTAGTGGGACATGCTTCTCATAAATTCTATCATTTTCTATGAGGAAAAGTTTTAAGGGTGTTAAAATAAGTTTCTCATAAAGTTCACATGTCAAACATTATAATATTTTCAATGGTTCATTTGGAGATTTGGTTTAAGAGAGTTATATTTAAAACTAAAAAAAATATCTATGTTAAAGTAAGGACTAGCATGACTAGCATTTCTAAAGTTTATTATGGGATTTCTATGGTATTTTTATCTATAATTATAGATGTGACATTATAATTTTTAATAGATTAACTTACACACTTCATAGATAAAGGAAAGGATTGAATCCCTCACTTGGATAACATGTTTATAAATGATTTTTTAAATAATTGACTTACACACATCATAAAGATGGTAGTAGTAAATATTATTTATTTGTCTTTCTAATTATCATGTATGAGTGAGAGTATAACTATGATTTTTTTTCCAAACCCAAAACATAAGATAGAACCATGGGATCCACATCAAAGTAGTAACCAAGTTTCACCTTGATTACTAGGATCAACTATGAGGAGAGATTGATCTAATCAAGATATGATGAAAATATGATTACTAAATATAATAATATGAAAAATATATCAATATAAATTATAACTTGTATGTTTACTATTTAATTATGGTTTTATCTTTAAAATTTTAACCACCTATAAATGTATAAAAGTGAAGCTAGACAATTAGTTATAGAAAGCATGGTGTAAGAAGTATATTAAGTGTTGTATCATTTTGTGTTTATATAACTAACATGATAATTTAAATTAAAACCTTTCTACATGCATAGTATTTAAATATATTTTATAAGGAAAACCACTTGGGATCAAATTTAGGTCCCCTCTTGAGCTCTTTGTGAAGACAAATATTTAAGATAAATACTAAGTCTCCTAAAGAATGAGGGAGAAAACATATATTTTTATCATGGGGATGGTAGTTTTTATCCTGAAGGTTTTTTTTGCCTAATATATGTTTTTGGTTTGTTTTTATTAAGTAAGTTAAAAAAAATCTTAGGTTTTCATTATCTTTATTCTATTGAAATGATTGAAGTTAGAAGATGAGATTTAGAAGATATGATTTTAAACCCAAGATATTTTAATTAACTACACTTCTTAAACTAAGATTAGTTCAAAAATACAATAGACATGCTTACATGCTCACCCTCTAAAAATATAATACACTGTGCACCTACTAATGTAAAAAATAATTCAGTGTATCAACCAAAATTTTAAAAGTGATAGTACAAATTTTATATTTAAATATAGATAATTTAATTATAAATATTAATAGACAAACACTAACCATATCAGCTTGATGTCAAATTTGAAAAAAATTGATGCACCAGTTAAAAATTTCTCAATATCAAAGGGCACAATTAATTCATATTAATAACTAGATGACATATATTTCTTGATATATTATTGTAGTTTGGCCATTGTAGATTTGGCATGACCTACTTCTTATATACTTGTCTTGCTATATTCTCTTTGGTTTCTATAAAAAAGTATGAGCCATTTCAAAATCCATATTTTACCAACAACAACAACAACAACAACAACAACAATAATACACACCAACATCATCTAATTTAGATCAATAAAAAATAAAAACATAAACACCCAAAATCATATAATTTAATTACTAATAACTACATAAAGGCTATATTTATATGTCTATATTGCAAAGGGGGCCTTTTCCATCTTCCATCTTCCATCATGTTTAATGTTTTAAATTGGGTTATTTCCATCTTCCATATTTTTGAATGTATGCATCATGTTTTTTATTTAAAATAGTGACAATCTAATTTTATGGTTTTTAAATATCACAAATTTAATTTTATTTTCTTAAAATAATATGAATCTACTTTGATTTTTAAAAATAATATCAATTTATTTTTATGCATTTTTACTGATTTTACTTTCACTCTTAATTTACATGTGTAATGATTGCACATCTTTTATTTTTAAAATTTGCATTGAGTGCATATTTATTTTAGATATCAATAAATATTTAAAAGATGTTTAATATTTAATAAATACATAGGGGATAAATCAATAATCCATATTTCATCTTATTTTACATTGTAAAGTGGTAAAATAAATTTAATCTAGTTTTTTTTTTAAATCTTATTTTATGTGTGTATTGAATGAAATTAAATCACAATATTTTGAATGTACACATATATCTATTACGATTCAATTATAATATGCATATATATTTTTACATTTTCATTTAATACATCCAATGTAATTTTATTAACTACCCTTTCCACCATATCTATTTCATATGTCTAGAATTTATATTATGCTTAAATAAAATAAATTCCTCAAGGTGTATAATTGTAAATCCTTTAGCAAGTTATTAACTACCTCATCTTGTGTATCTATTATGTGTCATTATTTTAGGTAGGAAATCTAAAGGAGCAACTATACATGGTGAGTAATATTTATTTTTTTCCTATATTTTTTTGAGCATATCAAGTTGATTAAATTCAAAATATTTTTAATTATGTTAGTTCATATTTTTTACTTTATAAACAAGGGTTTGTTATAAATTTTGTTTTTTCAACAAAAGGTTATTTGTAAAATAGATTTGGGTATATAGGTCACGTTTTAAAATGGATAAATTCATAATTTTGAGGTAAAATAAATTTAGATCATTAAAAGTAAATTGTAAAATGAATAATTCATGTTTGTTGGGAAAATTTATTTATGTTTATATATAAAATAAAAATATTTTCAATGATATATAATACATGTATCTATTATATATGATATCCATTATAAACATTCCCTAATCTATTTATCATAGAAAAATCCATTCTTTAAACCCACCTATAAAACATGGTCCATATGTTATAAGTTAAAACCCAACATGAGATCATTAATTTTTATTCCTTGCTTTTTATGGTTATCTCATTAATGTCTTGGGTCAAATCAAATACAAATTTGTATTATTTATAATCAAACAGGTTTCAACACAATTTTTTTAGCATATGAATTCTTTCATACATAATCAAAACCATAAATCCTTGTTAATATATTTCCAATAGAAAATAACTCCATGCTTTTTTTTTCATAGAAATGAATAAATAATGATATAATTTCTAATGCTAAGTTTCAAAAAATTTATGTTATGTTTAAATGTCTCTTAAGCTTTAGAAAAAAAATCCCACTTTCACAGGACACATTTTTTCATTTCCTTCTCTCTTTTATTTGAATATAGTATTGTTGATATCTAAATTATTATACTTGGCCATACCAAAGAAACATAATCTTTTTTATTTTTTATTTATTTTGGTTTAAACTTTTTTATATTATGCATGAAAATAAAATAATCTCACTTCACCTATTTTTATTTCTCTATACATTAACATTTTATACTAGTTCACCTCCTCCTAATGAGATATAATTAACATTGTGGGCATTATAAATCCGTTAACTAAAATTTTATTCTTAAATGCAATTGAATTTTATACTCCAAATATGATACCATGCTTGTAAATTTTATAATATATTGAACCAAAGAATGTATTTTTTTCTAGAGTTTAGTTTAATAACTTATCAAATCCTCATCCTATGCCTTTTCCATAGTAATGTTAAATTTCAAGTATCCATCTACAAGATGGTACATTTTTTAAAGGTTTTTATCATGAATTGACTAGTTGACACATTATAGATGCTTGATTTATATATTATATAGTATGCTTTGATTCATTTGATTGACTTGAGACTATATGATGTAGATATGATTTTGATTTGGATGTTATATTAATAGGTTTAGATGTTATATTGATAGGTTTGGATGTTATGCTGACATTATGATTAGTTATTGCTATGATGAATATGTTGAATTAGATAATTTTACTTGATTATTTTAACCATGATAATAGTATGATTATATCATATTTTATTATTTGTTTATCATTGCTTATATATTGTTCAAATGTTGTTGATGTCTTTTGTGACCGTAAGAATACAGGTATATGATCTAGGCTCGAGGTGGACTCTAGACACTAGGATAATATTGGAAGTTCTTGATCAAGTTAGGTTGATATTGAAAATAATAGTGAAGTGTTATATAAGCCAATCTATTTTTTTCTATCCTTTCTTGTTATTGACTATTCATATTAATTTTATGTAGTTCTTGATTTTTGGGTTGCACTATATTCTTGTATTTTATTTTGTTAGTGTATATTGATGTCTTTCTATCTCTCATCAACCCTTATTTTATATCTTATACCTTGGTGATTTGAACACTTTGGTATTATTTTGACCCACTATGTTGGACTTAGTCCACATTACAATTTTGAGTGTTCATTTGACCTTAGCCATAACATGTTAGATAGGGGTTGATTTTGGTGTTTGGCATGATTATTAAGATATACATGGTGTTGGCTTGGACCATTGGGACCATTCATGGACCATTGGATTATATTTGGCATTATTATGTTTTAGTGTTTGGCATATGTTCGAGTGTATCATCATTGTATTTATAATTTAATTAGAGTCTAACCCAAATTTCAAAGCACTCTTTGGCTTGGCCTTGGGAGCCCAATGAGCATTTTTAGATTGAATACTCCACCTAGGTAAAATCCTAGGCTACACCATCTTTGGATGTGGAGTATTTTGATATTTAATGCATCATGTAGGTAGCCAAGGTAGGGAAGAGGAGAGATGGGGTTGATATTGGTAGGAAAAAGTGGCTTGGCCATAGGGCATACAACTATTGGAAGACAAAAATAACCTCCACAATGCCCCTCTCTTGGTAATAGACTATATTTTTATGGCAATTAAGTGATGCCTTATAATTATGGATGGATGTAATTGGGTTTTAGTTATGTTATTCCATTTTAAATAAATAGAAAAAAAATAAACCATTATAGGTTTATAGCGAAGTTGTGAGACTTCACAATGAACCCTTGACGATTTAGAAATCATATATATTGATTTACTCCATTTTATAAATGAAAATGAATGTATGTTTATCATTTTACATTGAATATACTTGGCATAAATTAATATCTATGTTGAATTAATTTGAAGATTGAGGGTTTTTATTCTTAATTTGATTTTGAATAATGGCTTGTTATAAATCGACCCTACTATAACAAGTCAAACCCTGCAAGTTATTAGACTTTATATTATTTTTCATTTGGATGTGGTGATTTGATTTTGGGTTTGTTTGTGTATGTAATTTTTTTATTGAGTTCAAATTGAATTGGGTATGCATGTCATTTTCAAATTGAGCTATGGTTGGCTGAAGCAAATATTTGGGATGAGTTTTAATTTTAGATCTACCCTCATTTATTTGTTGGTTCATTAGAGCTCAAGATGTATTTTTGGGATTTATCTATTGATAGTTTGAAAATTACATAAAAATGGGGATCGACCTTTGTAGTTTACTAGGAAAGAATTATGGATTTATCTTATGTTGGTTGAAAATAACAATGGTTTAGTGGGACTTTTAAATAGTGAATAAGTTGGGATAAATTATTATCTCTAGTTATACATTGGATGTACTTGATGATTTATTATGCACAAATTGAATGTATCAATTCAGTATATTGTATGATGTGTATTTTATGTATTTTACCCTATATGACTATTATGGGCTATATGGTCAATTCTCTTTTACAATTTTGTGTTTGGTTGAATATACCTAAAAAATGGATGGGTATATGATTATTCAATTTGTTGAAAGCTATTGCATTGACTTGGAATTTTGATGGTTTTTGTCATGGTTTTCATATTAATTTTCTAAGTATTGAATTGTTACTTTTGTTGTCAAAATTATGTTGTTATTTTTCCTCTTCATGGACATACAAGTGAAAAATAAGAGATTATAATAATTTATGTTCTTATTTTGATTTTTGTCTTTCTTGTATGTTTTCTTAGTAAATTGGTTGTGCTCATGATCTTCCCAAAACCTAGGTGCAAGACTTCACCATCTAGATGATGGTTAGGGTGGAAAGGGACACTAATATGGGGGCTATTAAGATTGGGTAGAAATTATGTTTGTGTGCATATATCTCTCCTTCCTTGCTTGTATCATATGGAAGTGGTGGTTTAGTGTTACTTATGCTCTTAGTGTTAATGTACTTTAGAATTTCATTGCAGTGTTACATAGGTGCTATTGTAACTCATTGGTTCCATACTTCATATTTATTAACACCCTATAAAAATCATAGTGTTTAATCATACTTGATTAATATCACTATTAGGTCTTCGATTATTATTCTTATACTAAGGTTCTTTGATTTGTTAGTTGTTGTATGTGAAAGCTTAGTTGAGGTTATGATTTTAGAGTATTCTTTCATTTGAAAACCATAATGATTAGTTACCATTTATGGCTTTGAGATAGTTCATGGAAGTTAACATAAGCTGGGATGCTCACATAGAAACAATGATATGTTATCTTGATGTGAATGAGATGTATATGGAAAAAATTGTGAAAATGAGTGTCATTTCAAGTGGTTATTTTTCCATTAAAATAATTGGAAAGAATGAAATAAATCTTAACCATTCTTAACATTATAAACAATTGTTTATTATTTTTTTATCCACTATAGACTTGTCATAAATGTAATTTATTTTAATATACTTAGCTGATTATTTTATTGATTGAGTGTTGCATAATTGATAAGATATATATGTTACTCTTATCTATTATCAGTAAATTCATTAAAACTTTGGTAAATGATTTTTGAATTTATAATTCTAAATTTGAGTTCATTTTATTGCATAAAATAATTAAATGAAGGAGCATATTATATTGGTGTTGTTCAAAAGTCATAAGGTGATTAAGACATATATAAGACATGACAGGTTATTGTAGTTGTAGTTGTCATTTAGTTGAGTTAAGGCCTGTATAATGATTATTTATTTTACTATGGCAATGATTGTATCATTTATATTTTTACCCAATCTTGAGATGATAGTGCAAAGTTATGAGATGGTTGAAAATCTAGTTAAATCTAATTTCATGGTGTCCATTAGGCAAGTTGTTTGTCACTGAACTAAATGGGTATAACCCAACTTGTTGTGGAAATAGTAAGGTTTGACTTTTTTTTATTATATGATAGAACTCATATTTGGTTACGTGTACTGAAATTGAGACAATGTGTTATATTCACACATTGGTAGTTGATTACAATTTTTGATGAATTAGTAATATTTTATATGTTAAATATAACTAAAGGCATGAAATGGAGTATTTAAGGTTAAAATTATTCTTATAAATTTATAATTAATTTGGTTATTGACTATTAATTAATGAAATGTAATGAATTATAGTGTGAGGACAATGTTAAGGATCATTCATTTTATCCTAACTGGTAACACCATCTAATGTGATAATGTGGTGATCTCCATTTCTATATCCAACTTAACATTTATTGATTGATTGGAAGTTAACCATTTATATTAAATTGTATGGTTATGGTGTATGATCATAAGTGACAAGTAATTCCTTATATATGGGTTACTAAGTGATGAATTAATGTGTTATTGTAGATAATATAAACTTATCTTGTATTGCTTACCATGTGAAAGAAATGTGGTACAATGATTCCCAACCACTATGGATCATGGCATAATGATCTAAGAGGGATAACACCAGAACTAATATTTGTTGATATGAAGTGCAAAAGGTTAAGTGGTTTATAATTTAATGGATTGTCTATTGGGTTCATTATTTTTATGGATCAGATTTAATGCTAGATTTATTGTTGACTCTTGATTATTATTTTAGTGAAATTAGTTGAAGAGTTAGGGTTATAAATAGTTGTGAATTGAAAATGAAAAGGGGATTCTAAGTGGCATACAAGTTAATATAGTTTTGTCCTTAACTTATTATTATGATATTAATTTATGATTAAATAGTGCAGCTATAAATTAAGGTTGAAGTAAAAGTTTAATTGTAACATCTTTTATTATGTATGAATGAGACCTATCAAACTCATGAGACCTTACATAAACCCAAAATGAAAGGTGGACACTAGTTGAAATATAATAATGAGATATTAACTAACCACATAAATGATGGTTAATTAGTGGTCAGGGATTGGTAACAATAAAGGAAATGAAGTCCCTTATAATCCATTGGTTAATACATTTTCCTATTGACAACTTGGTATAATGACACTAAGTCAGTGTTTAGTCTAGGAGTCACAACATATAACACCATAGGAGTTGTCCATAATGATTTTAATTGGTTTCCTTTACTTGGATGGTTTATTTCTGGTGCACATGCTTAAGTTAGGTGATGGTGTATGTATGCATTCTTCTTGATGACCTGATTATGGTAGAAAACTTTAATTTCTTACATGATGTTTCTTTGGTGTTATAAGTCTTGGATTTTAATGCTTTATTTTATGTTTTATTACTTGAGTATTAATTAATATACATGAATGAATTGTAAACCTCTATTATTCATTATCTTAACCACTATTAGTGTTCACGTTACCTAATGATCTATTACTTAATGCTATCTACCAAATATCTCAAGTGTGGGAAAAGCTGTTTCTACCCAAGCCAATAACCTAACTTACATAGGTGTGAATATCTTGGGTAGAGTAAGGGAATATAGGTGGTCCTATTGGGAAGGTGTCTTCTCTCATATAGTTCAAGGCTTATTGTTCTAGACTACATAACTATACACTTTCAACTAAATATGGATCTTTTAAAGAAATAATATTATCCATAAAATATTTTAGGGATAACCACCCTAATTAAGGGGATTTCATATACATAGATTTGGTTTTGGGTTATGGGTGTAATACATAAAAAAAAACCCACGTGTAGTGGAACTTATTCACAATTCTACTTTGTACTCTAAATGAAGTAATGCTCAAATTTTTGGGGTTGTTTCACCTAGTATTAGAGCCTATGATAAGAATTATATAGAGTAAATAATTATTATATTTCACTCCCTACCAAGTAAAATGGACATTGGTTCAATATAAAATTGAATCAATATGTGCTTGCCATTGTTTGTCTGCTATTTTTCTTCTCTAAGAGACATTTGAATCTAAAATATACCTAAGATACTATTTAGTGCTTCCCAAGAATATGATTGGAACTAGGCTTAACAATGTTCATGTTTCCACTAATCAAGGTTATAAGGACCCCATGTGTAGAAGGAGGTCATCCATAAGAATGTAACATCCTTTGAATGCCATTTAAGGCAAAACTAAAAATCATAAAATCTAGATTGAATAATTTGGAAGGGTACCTCTCATTAATAATTGTTTGATTGAAATATGGTCAAATGGAAGAGTAAGTTCTCAAAGAGGCACCTTTGACCAAGTTTGAGCCAACATAAAGCATCTCAAAAATATTGTATTGCTCACCTTTTAGGAGAATAATATAATAAAACCAACTATGTTGCTTGGTTTATTTATAAAACTATTTCAATATTCATGACTTACCATCTAACGTTAAAGAACAATGGCAATCTACTAGTGGTTAGAATTGTTGGTCTAGAGTGGAATAATCTCTGCATGTAGAGGGATGCTAGATAATGAGGCTTATGTGAAAAACCACTAAGAATAAGTTTTGAAAGATTCACTTAAGTGAAAATCTAAGAAAACATAAGACATCTGATTTTGAATATCAAAGCATAAAAATATGTTCTATGAGTGAAACACAAACTGTTGAATTTATCAAGTCATGTGTAATGTATGTAGGGTAAAATTTTATTCATGTAGTCATATGATGGACTATTATATATTGAGAGATAGTGGGATCCACTTTTATAAGTGTTGTTTCAAGATGGAAGATATGATAACTAGCCAATCAATGGATGAATGTGGTTACAGGTAAGTAAGCTATTGGTTTCCAGGCTATCTTAATGACACACTAGAAGTGTTATAGATGATATTTGAAAACCATCTTGATAGATCTAGATTTAATGTTTATTTATTTACCTTAATGTTTTAAATTTACTACATGATTTAAGTTATTTAGGAAGGGTTAGAATAACTTAACTTGATCTTGTTATTTTTATAACCGAGTGGACCCATCTTAACATTATTGGGTTTGATGATATCATCTTAAAATGGACTATTTTAGGAAACTAACTATAATTTAACTATTTTAGCAGCAAGTATAAAGTATTATTAATCTCAAAAGGGTGCACAATTTAAGGTGTGTAAGGTCTATAATGAACAAAAATCACTTTTAGGGATACAACCCAAAAAAGGTAATGTTGTATTGTGTTACGGAGGTGCTGAAAATTCCATGTATTTACTTAAATTTATTGGTTGTGGAAATTATATAAATTCCATAATGATGGTTTAATGTACACCCAACCTTGGTCAAGTTAGCTCTTCCCAATAGGGTTGCATCAGGGCAAGCCTCACCTATCGACCATTGACATGTATGGGTGAGTCAATAGGAGACAAGTGATACAAGATTCAGTTTTATAAGTAAAAGAGTAAATATTTAATATACATTATTGACTTATGAAAATATTTCATCATAGGATGCATGGAGCATTATGTCTTTGGGAGGAAAAAGGGTTAAAATTAAACCTAGAAGGCACTATAGGGTGTGGACCCACTTATTTACTTGGGTAAAATAGCTAGGCTTGAGAGCTCTAATGGTAAAGGGAATGTCTCAAGTTATCAAAAATAATAAATTATAGATGGTTGTTAGTAACCATTTCTGGTCCTATGGGTAAAGACTATTAATTTTGTTTAGTGATTTGAATTAATAATAATTTATTGAAATCTAGATAAGCTGTATTAAATGATGGTTTTTGTTGACCATCACAAGGACTTTATAAAATGTTACAGCTTGTTGCATGCCTGGTGTTGATGCCTTTAAGTTTATCAAAAGTGATTTTAGTGTTTAAATAACACTTCTCATTTTATAATTCAAATAATTCATATCATGAGCTATAGATTGTGGTGATTTGGTCACCTATGATGAAACAGTGGTAGAACAAGCAAACTATTCCACAATATTTATAAAACTTGATGGTTGGGAGCCACTTTGGTCCTTTCAACAATATTTGCAAAAAATGTAGTAATATATACTAATATTAGTGAATTGTGATCAAATCCTACCCTGAGACTATTCTAAAATGAATATTTATAGTGGTTTTAAGCTACAGTGTTCTAGTTAAAAAAGAAAAAGGGAAAGGTAGGGTAGAAAGAAAGTATGCTGCTAATCTCCACCTCAAACATCATGACAAAGTTTAAATTCCAACTAAACATACATTCAACCAATGTATAAAATGAAATAACATATGCCCAAATCTTACCACACACTAGGCAAGTATCTAAGAGCAATATGAAGAACTACAAGTAAATAGTAGCTTTACTTTAAATATTTACTAATACAATCAAATAGCATATGTAAATTCTTATGCAGAGTAAATAAAATGAATTAAACCTAAAAAATTTCAAATAATATATAATTTGCTTAAATTAGCAACCCTGTATTAAAGATGCACGTCTAAACTTCTTAAAAACCATTCAAATTTGAGATCTAGAATAGACAATTGAGAGTGAAGACAAATACTAATTCACACAAATAAGATGAGACAATCTTCTCAAAATTCTCTACTTGTATTAATTGCTTCAAAGTTTACACTAGTTTTTATAGCTCAAAAAACTCTCCCTTTTTACAAATGACAATGCTCCTTTTTATAGATTTCAAAGAAGCATGTTGGTTAGTTGTATCAACTTACAAGTGTACAAAATGTAAAGGATAGTTTTTTTTCTACAAAGTTTCTAAAATACATTAGAATTTCTCAAATAGATTGACCTTTAGGCAATTTACTAACAAAATGCACATGCCTTTATAAAAGAATATTCCATCTTTAAAATTTACAATATCCCCAAAAAAGAGAATATTCTTAATTACTTGGTGGACCCTATGCTAATGAAGTTGGTTGATCTTAGTGAAGTAAGCTCACCACCTTTTGATGTTATTCGTCAACTAACTTAAAATTGATAGCTAACTCAAGGAGGAACTCATCCTCTTGATATATCAAATCATTCAGGTCCCTATCATTTCTCTCTAAAGCCTCCTTAATGCTCCTCACCTTGGCTATCTTATTTTATTTAGTTAGGATCATATCCATGATCATGTTATTGTCACCTCCAGACATACCTTGGATCTTGTTTCTCATCTCCTACATGACCAAGGTGGTCATGTGTTTGAACTCATCATCTGTTATGATGCCCATAGAGCTAAGATTTGAAGGATTTTCATTCATGGTCCCTAGGAGTTTCTTAATTCTATCTAGTAGTTCTTTATCATCCTTGATGAGTATCTCTAAGGATTTGGAGCATGCACTCAAACTATTGTTTTTATCCAAAATCAAGCCCAGGTTGGTGTTGAGATGAGTAATACTAATAGTCTTGAAACCAATGATTTTATCCCTTATTAAGATGATAATCAAATCCTTTATTTTATCCCTATAACCTTGCCATTGGGTGATTAAACCCTTGGATGTTGTATCCTATAGGTAAAGTGCACTCTATCTTATCTTTATTAACTTTAGAGAGTTAAACATGTCATAGAATAATCGTTCAAACTTTTTAGTCATGGAATCAAGAACTGATAAAATTGTCTATTTCTCTAAATCCTCATTTTGTTTATGAAGGTTCTTTATTTATTGTTATAGGACCTTGATGCCAGTTTGCAATTGGGTTGATTTATCTTCAACTAACCCAAGTATATCCTTCTCATGGATGGGGTCTTCACTTGGTATTTGTCCTCTAACTAGAGTCAAGCCAACAAATGGCTCCACCTTTTGAAAAGTGAATTCCTCTCCACCCACCATAGCTTTATTTACTATTACTCTTTCCAATCTAGTAGTGGTTGGGTCAAATTAGATACTTACTAAAGATTGTGTTATTTTTGGAGGCTTTGAGACTTCCATTTGGGTGTTACCTAAATATACAAGAGTAGCCATTTATATTTCCTACTCTTTCTATTGAAGAGCCACTATCTAGGGCTTAAGCTTCTCATGAACTATGATGTTGGCATATTTTTTTATGGTACATTGATGGTGTAGAGTTGGGATCTTTTATAACTTTCCATATATGAACCATTTAGGAATTTTTAGACCTTAAATTATATTCTCATCACTAAAAAAATTAACTTTACTCAAAGTGTGAGTGAGGGTTATCTTAGGCTTTTTGGTTCCAAAAATAACCAAGCCTAACTCATCCTTTCTCTTTTGAGGGCGAACAATTGGAACTAATGCCAAATATATCTCATTTCCATTTTCCTTTCTTGTTTCCTCAACTTGGAGTTGAGGTTATTCTTGAGTTTGGGGATCCTCTTCATCCAACCAATAAGAAATAGCCGATGCTTCCAAGGCATCTTCCACTGTTTCTTGAAGATGTAATGTTATCATGTCAATGTAATCAATTAGAGACTCTAGATTTTCAAGTTGGGTGGAAGATGGTGCCCTTCACTAGGTCTTTATTCAAACTTATCTTTCTTTTGACTTTGCGTAATTTTTGCCTCTAGTTGTTCTAGAGGAGGCCTAGTAGATGGTCCAGGAAGCAAATGATACTACAAAGGATTCATCTACCAAATTTCACCAACTGGCTTCTCATCTCTTTTTAACCTAGACTCAAGATTGATATTGTGCTTTTTCAATCTTGTTAAGACCTCTAAAAATTAAGATGAGTATATGTACATTGTGTCATGGACACCAAGTTTATGTTCATACTTCATGTTAATTTTCTTGGCATTCAAATGTTTCACAACATTATCCTAGGGGTCCCACTTCCTTAAATCATCAAGCTATAGATTAAATGAGTCTTTGTGTTTAGAAATAGCATCCACATTATCCCAATTCTATAATACTATTTTACTAATAGTCAAAGGGAAAGGATGGAGGATCCCCTTCATTTTTTTGTTTTCATACACCATAAATACCATGGAACAATTTTTATTCAATCTCTTATTTAGCTAGCTTGGTGGCTACATAGATTGGCAATCTAAGAGGCTAACATAAGGTTCCCTCTATCTTGATTATAGTGCAGTCAAGATATAACCAAAGGTCTCTAATAAGTTCCACATAATTCTTAATTAAGGGACTCACCTTCATCATAGAGATCCTTATAATAGCCTCAAACAAGGTTGTATATACACAATCACAAATTAGTTATATGTGGTCCCTATACTTAAATATATATAGTTTGGAATAGTAAAGGGAGACTATTTACCTTCCCTCAGGTGACCAATTTTTGATGTTAGGGATTTTGGTGGTGGCCAATAGGGCATCCAAAAGATAATATATCATAAATAAGTATTTTCTAGTCCTCTTCTTTACGGTATATAATTTTTGCTTCAGGCAAATACTAATTATTTTTCCAGTAGGAGGGGTAAATCCCTTTTCAACCATGAAATATATATAAGGGACCCATATTTTGCTAACATAAGTGGTGAAAGGGGCCTTAGATAATTTTTTGAGCAAGTTCATAATCATTCTAATTCCTACCCTAAATTGGGTGATAGGGATTCTTCCAGTGAGGTCATAAACTACATGGGTTCTTGAATATAGCCATGGGGTAAGGGTCATTTTAAGGTCATTTTGGATAGACCATTAATTAATTATGGGAAAATATACCTGAGCAATGGGAAGTTTGTATTAAATTTCAAAGGCCATGGGAGAAATGTAAGCAACCCTTTTAGATTATGTCCATGTATGATCATATCTTGATTAATTCTAAAATCATTAAAGATAGGGGAAATAATATTGATACAATGAAGTACCTTTGGCTTTGACATTACATGGTGAATAATGGTTATTTAGATGGAGACTATATCATAGTACCTATAGTAGATTATGTCATTATTTTCATCTACCTTGGTGATTGAATGTAACTCTTTGATAACCCAAAAGAGCTTGGACCAATTATTGGCATCGATATTCATTGCTATCACATCAAGTGTAGTGTCTTTGAGGACTCTTCCATCCATGTTTGAAGTTAAGTACAACTCTATGCCTTCTTTATTTTGTTTCTTTTGTGATTTCATGGCTATGAGTCTACACGTTGCTCACAAGTGGTATGTAATAAACCTTAGGGCTAATTTTCACTTGTTTATATGGTAATTGGACTCTTTCTAGCTCAGTTGTGATTAAATTGGGATCAAGTTAGGGCTTATGTAGATGTTAGGGATTTTTATAGGTATTTTCAAGCTTTAATGGCAATGACTATTTGCACTTAGGTAAACTTGGTGTTCAGATTTGATTTAAACTTATGCATTTATACATTCGCTTTTTTTGAGCCCACAAAATCTTGGGTTTTATCTTTTTCTACTTAAGTGGAATTTATATGGCACCTGACTAGCACTTTCATGGCACTTTGTTCATAAATTCTTTGAAACTTAACCATTGCCTTTAAAAATTTGTCTTTGATCTTGCTTTGTCAGATCAATCTATATAAATAAATGTGGAATACTGATCTCTATCTCGCTAGTTTCACACCACTGACTCTCCTTTGTACTAGGCCCTATAGTTTCACCACTTGATAATCCAGTGGTCTCCTGAGATCTATGTTGAATAATCTATAATGGTCTCACTCTATTTGATGATGCTGGTCTGATTTACGTGTAAGCCATCAATCCTAATAAGGTACATGAACTTTAAGTTAGAATTGAACCATGTAAATAACTTAGGTTAAGTACTTTAGTATAAGGTTTTGTTTTGTGTTAACAAACACAAAATGAACCTTAAGATAAATTATTTAGGTTAAATTGAGATCATAGAAAAAGGGGACCCAATATAAAAAGAGGTCTTAACTTAAGGTTTTTAACCTAAGGATTTTATCACATTATTGAATATGAAGCAAACCTTGGGACACATACTTTAATGTAGGCTTTATACCATAGGGCCTTGCATTTTTTCAAGCCTTGATAACAAGCCCATAAAACCTTTCACAAGACCATGGGGTATATATATAGACTAAGCATAAGGTTTTAAAAAAAAGGTCTAGTCTAATGTTGAAAAACATGACTAAACCTTATGATAATATTAAAGCTAAGCATGTAGTATTTATAATTATACCCCATGTACATTCAAATTTAAAATCAAAACATAGATTCCAAATAATAAAAAACCAATCTTAACATTGAAGAACCAAAACTTCCAAGCATGATTAAGGCAACACTATGTTCATTTATCTAAGTGGGATTGGTCCATGAGTTTGAATTTTTACGGTCTTATAGGTGTCAATGATAGCCTTGTGAACATCAATGGGGTTCGTGTGAATGTCAAAAATAAGATCTAGTAATGTATCACCAGGGTTTAAATTTGACAACCTCATAGACTTCAATGATGACCTCAGAGATGTCAAATGATGGGTGTAAGAACATTAAATTGGGTCTTGTAGAACACAATAAGCCTTGTGGAAATTTTGACCCATTATGCATCATTATATTTGCTCCATATAAGAAAGTGTGAACCTTTGATCATGATCTGAGTAGTTGGTTATGATTGGTTCCTATAGGCTAAATCTTTCAAACTTATTGGGTCCATATCGCACTATTCGATCATTTATACTTTAATACACGTGGGTCATATATCTTGTATAGAAGAACAAAACTAGAGTTAGGGCTTGAGAAAAATAAGACTTAGGAATAAGGTCTCATTCAGGTAAATAAATGTGAATGTGGCCTTATGAATAAGATTATATACTAATATTTGTGTAAATAAAGTCAGACAAAGCTAGGAGTTTAATAAAAAAGACCCCATAGACATTAATTTTGGACCATGTTAAAATAAGAAAGGGATAAAAGAGCTTAGGACATAAAGCGGACCAAGCTTATAATTTTTAGGCTAAGGCCTGGTCATTTTGAAAAACATGACTAGAAATTAGTATAAAAATTAGGCTTAAGTCTATGGCATATAGAATGTTCCTGCATAAAATTTTCTTACTATTTTTTTAATTTGGATCTAAAAGAATCCTATTCTAGGGGTTCTGAACTTGGGTTTTAGGAAGCTTGAACATAGATTCAAGATGACTTTTAATAGACAAAAGGATGATAAAAGTTAAAATTGATATATAATTATGAAACCTAGGTATGATCCCATCAACGAGAGATCTATTAAACCTATGATCTGAAACATAGAGATCTATTGTTAGCAACATTAGGAAAAGCTAAAGTAAAACCATGAATAAAGAAGATCAACTAGACCAAAGTATGGATGATATTTGAATGAACATAATGTGAAAAAAATGTCAACTAAATTTAGATTAAGTGAATTTTTAGTACCAAAGTACTAATTGCATAATTTAACACATGAATCCCCAATTTTCAAAAATAGGGGGTATGTTATCCTCAATGCCTAGTATGGGTAGAATATTGGTGATACCTTAAAAATTTATGTCAAGGCTAGTTTTTATGTTGTCATTATTTTATGACCACTTGAATAAATATGTTATTAGGTTGATAATACCTAATACTATAGTATTTCACACCCATTGTGATTAATTACTAGTTATAAGAACCATGTTAGAATGTGCATACAGTTTCTTATCATTAAAAGCTATGTTATAGTCCAAAGAATGAATGTGGCATGTTGTATGTCAAGAATTATGGAAAAAAAATAAGTTATTCATGGTTGAAAAAGGTTATTTTATGGATAATCAATCCTTAGGGGCATGAAGGTAATCTTTGGTGACATAATAATTAGCCATTATGTGCAATGAGTTGTTACACTATTGGATGTATATGAAAATATAGTTGGTTGATTGAAACCTATATGTGATCAAAAATTGAAGTGGATGCTTGTGGATATATTTTGGGTCTTATGGATGGGACTTTTATGTAAAAATAGTAAGGATACTCTTATTGAAAGCACAAGCACGGGTTGGTTATAATTGCAAATGTGATATGAGTAAAGTGATGTTATTTTTACCTAGAATAATAATCTAAAATAAATATTTTTATTTCTTAATTAATAATGACTGAAGATTATGTATTGGCTCAAAAAGAGTAATGTAAATCCCTGATCAGATAGTTTGAAATCCTAGGTACCCAATTGACTTCTTTAGGGAGAGATAAAATTTGGGTTAATGCTTTTAGATAACTGATACTAGATGGTGGGATTGGTATCCCTTGACCATAATGTGAGCTCACAAGTGATGGAGAACATGTTGTATGCCTTGGGGTTGCATGTGATGTCTGGAATGGCTTCTCTAATGTTTAGTGTAGTTGGTATATGATATTGCATTAACCCACAAATGGTGAATTTTGAGAGGAAAGTAACCATGACAACATTGGTTACTATATTTTTATGGAATTATGTGATGCATGTCATTAAAGTTGTGTTTAATATGTAATGCTTATAATTAATATTACACTTTGAACCTATAAATCTTGGTTACAATCCAATTTATTGGATGATTACAAGTATTGTTTGTAAGTTACACATATATGTGATAACACCTTGGTAAAATCTAAATCTGGTGAACAAATTTTTTTTGGGTGGGGGCATGAATTGATGACTATAACCATGCTTAAAAGTATTGAAATCACTTTTATTGTCAAGCATATCAAATTAAAGTTTAATCAATACAAATTGAAATATTCATGTCTCGAGAATGTTTCAATTACACACCCATAACAATGGCATAAAATTGGCAAATTTAATGAATTTATGTTAAAAAATAGTTTCAAATAGTAAAATATATATGTAAATAATTTTAATGACTTTATTATTGGAACATATGACCTTAGAAAACATGCCATTAGTATATTTTTGACCAAGTTGAGTTATTTTTGGAATATTATGCCATAAAAAGAAGTATATTACATCTAATTTTACTTATCCTAACATCAAAAATGGATCTTGAGTTAAGAATGATAGTACTTCTAGTATAATTCAATGAAAGACATGGATGTCTTAGTGGTTGCAACTGAGATACTAGTGTTTCACTAGATTTTTAGATTATTTTATTTTATGAAAACAAGCAAACCTAAATAAAGGGGGATGGTTTAGGTAAACCTAGATGTGGTTGTGCACTCTATGCCGTAAAAATAAGTATATTACATCTAATTTTACTTATCCTAACATCACAAATAGATCTTGAGTTAAGAATGATAGTAATTGTAGTATAATTCAAGGAAAGACATGGATGTCTTAGTGGTTGCAACTGAGATACTAGTGTTTCACTAGATTTTTAGATTATTTTATTTTATTTTATGAAAACAAGCAAACCTAAATAAAGGGGGATGGTTTAGGTAGAACTAGATGTGGTTTTGCACTCTATTGATCTAGAAATTATGAGTAATCCTCTTTGACTAGGGAGGAATGACCTAAAAAACATTAAGACTTAGACAAATTTAGATTAGTATGGTTGGTAAGTGGGTTGCCTAGAAAATGCTAGCTCCTAGAATTATGGAACTTCCTTAGATGGATGTCAACCCACTTGTTAAATCACACTAAGTCCAAAATATGATGATAATAAATGATTAAGCAAATAAATAAGAAAATAATTTAAGCAAATGATAAAATACTTTAAGATTGCCTCATTCCTTTTAAAATAAATTAAGCTAGTTTGCATAAAATAGATACTAAGGTGATAATGGTTAGGTCTGGTTGGTGTATTCTATTACTATGTTGTGATATGAATTAAGAAATAGAGGTTATGATGGGTTGAAATGGTGATTTTTATCTATTTTTTTAAGAATAAAATTTTACATAAATACCGATGATGGTCTTCTGTGGATCAATGCCGGTTATGCAAAACACGTCTTTGATTGTGTAAAAACACAATTTTTAACTTTAATAGAATGGTTGAATTTTAGAGAATATTAAAGAGATGTTGGGATGGTTAAAGGTTGGGATAAGCTCATAAAGGTTAGAATGAAGCTCAAAAATATCCAAATGAAGGTTTTAGACTCCAAAAGATTATAGAAGGTTGATGGGTGTTTGATAGCCAACAAGTGTTAAAGTTTAGAACTTCAACACAGGTATTTGAAGCTATGGGGAAGGTATGAATGTAATAAAATAAATAAATGATAATATAATAAAATTTGAAACTAATTAAATAAAAATACTTATCTGATGCAGTAGTGTTGGCCTGGGAAGTTGATGGTAGGTTAAGAGAACTTGGATGGAGACCTAAAAGAGTCTAGGTAGCATAACAGTGCTAAAACCTTCAATTTATCAATGGTGCAAATATTTTATGCTTCTTAAAAATTATTTGGTCTCTATTTTATATTTCTAGTTCATGTACAAGCTCATAATAAAATGATTTACTCATACTTAGGCTCCACTAATTTAACCTCCTAAACAAAAGTCATGGGAAAAATTAAGTAATTGATGTTGGTCCTAGTCAACTAGCATCGATTGAGGGATGACTAATGTTAATCATGGTAGAATAGGTCAAACATACTAAAAATAGTGCTTTACACTTAATTTTGGTAGTTTAAACCATTAAAAATGGTCTAAGTTGGTTTAAGATAAAATGGTCACACAGGTATAAATAGTCTATAGAGGTTAGGGAGTAAATGTTTGGGCAAGAAATGGTCTTATGTGGTTAGGACTTAAATTTTAAGGTAGAAAATGGTTTTAGGGCAAGGTGGTAGTGAGTTATCCATGGGACTTAGTCTCAGGGTGAGGTGTAAATAGGGTTTTATTATCTTAATTAAATAAATAATTAGCTAAATATGGGTAGGGGTAAATGGATGCTTAAGAGGTGTTTTAACCAAAGTGGGGCCAAGGGGTCAAAAGAGGTGTGATAAGACATCTATAAATATTGGTGTAGTTTTTTAGTGTCTAAATTTTACCCCTTTTTGTTATGTATTTTGTATCGACAAGATGTAAAATAAAAACTAATGGTTTGTGGAAATTTGGATGACCCAAGTGTGGGAGGAGATGTTGCACCTAAAATTGGGAATTGATGAGGTGAAATAGAGTTAGGTGTGGGCATGAAAATTGGATAAGTGGGTGATAAGGTTGGTTGGTTTGTTGGGTGTTGAAGCTTGAATGGGCACAAAACATGCAACAAAGTGAAATATCATAGATCATGCATAAACTAAGTTTCCATAGTTGAAGTTTTGGAAGCACAATGAATAATAGGGGGGTGAATCATTAATACAAAAAATTATTTCAATTACACTTAAGCAATCATGAATCATTCAAATAGCCATATAGATCTAGCAAGCATAGGGAATTATCCACATAAGCATGAAACATAAGAACATATCATATGTGTGGGAAAACCTTAAGGGGAATAAAACCCATTGATCTATGAAAATGGAATACAATCCTATAAGATAAAAATAAATAAAAATTAAGCACCAAATCCACATGGAGAACTAACCCCAACTAGCCAAGCATCCACTTGACTAAGCTTTAGCAAGTACCCACTTGCAAGGAGTCACTAACCCCCTATATGACTCAATACCAACTCAGCCACCTAATTTGTTTATTAAATTCATAAAAATATGTTTCTCAACTAATAGATGATGACCATTTTTTTATCTCTTCACACTCTTATCCCTCTCAAACTGTCTTCTAGACTTCTTTGCTCAGCTTGGTGTCTTCAAGACTGATTAGGTCATATAAACTTGATATTCATATGCAAAAATTATATTATATATTTGTGATAGACCCTCTACTCACTTCTGATGATATATAATACCTAATTCAACTCAAGGATATTCTATCTCATTCATTTGTACTTAGCTTACATGTATAGGTCTAAAAGTACCTTGTATATGTACCATTCCTTATTCATACACCACTTAGTCATACATACACTATTAACCTCTTATGTCAATCATATAATAGGTCTTATGACATATTTTTGACATGAATAAAATTATATTTTAGTCCCTTTTGGTTTGACATGACTCAATTAGACCTCATTTCACTTTTAGGTCTCATGGAGACCTAATTGCATTAGGTCTATCTATTAATGCCAAAACATGATTTTGTTGGGCCCAAATGGATTTATATAACAAATAAAAACCATTAAATTAAATTCAAATATAAATATATTGAATTAATCATGCTTTTTTAGACATGTGTTCATTCATATCATGAAACCTCTTTTAGGAATAATTGTCCTATTAGGCCCGTGTGCCTCAAAAAACTATCTTGAAAGAATGAAGCTCAAACATAATTAAGACACTCAAATATGATAAAATAAGTATATATAAATATTTTATATGACCTCAGGATTATCACAAAAATCATTAGACACTTCCATTTAGAATACAAGGATTCAAGAACACCTCTGCAACTTAATCACTCAAAACTGCCAGATTACCTCAAAACATAGTCATGGTGACTTAGATCTCCAAGACCTATATAGAAATTTTAAATTAATTATAATGAATTTAAATTATCCTATTATATAATTATAACATTATTATATATAAATATTATATGGTCAAATGGAAAATATTGGTCTTGCAAACCAATCTCATGATCTTATATCTCACTATCTTATCTGAACTAGATATGTCAACTTGTGATCAACTTTTCACCATATTCACTTAAATAAAAAAATTATTGAAAGAATATAAATGAATTAAAAGTATAAAAAACATCTCCATTTACTTTTTTTCATCATTCTATCATGAAAAAACATCCCAATTCATCTTCTCACGATTGTGTGGGGTTTTCACTATTTGCAATGTTAAGCATGTTAGTGACAAGATAAATTGGATGATCAGTTTAGCACACTTGAGGGATATAACATATACAAAAATCTTAATTAACATGAAACATGAAAATATACATTCTTCCTCCATCCATTTTCTTATTATGTCCAATATAACTTTTAACTTATACAACAACTTCTTCAGAAATAAACCTATAACTCAACATGTTCTCTCTCCTCTCTTTAACCAATACCACCTAGAGGTACCTGGGAGAGTAAAATACAAGATAAAATATATTACCTGATTAATTAAATCCATATTAATCACTTTTTATCAACATATTCAACATCAGGTCTTTATGTGATTTATAAGAGGGTTTAAACCAGTTTTCACTCTTAACAATCATTCATAAATCATAACCACTCAAATTAAAAAATAATACTTATAAATTTTATATAGGACCCTTACCCATATACAATGAAATTATTTGGTTCTAATTAAAAGTTTTTATGAGCTAATGAGGACAATAAAATCCTTCTCAGGTTGAGAACCCTTCATTCTGAGAACTCAAGAGACCTCCAAACAACTTTTCATGCATTTTCCTTCACACTATGACCTAAAAATACATGAAAAAACTTTAAATAACATAACTCACATATAAAAATGCTTACATGAGGTAAAATTCCTTTAAATCTATTCATGACCCCTCATTATACCTCACTCTCTCTCTTTTATCTCTAGACCTTGACCTGTAAAACACATTAGGCCTTAAAACTAACCTTCATGATTCTTTACATGAACTCTATACTTCACTCACATACTCAAAAAAACTCTCTCATGTTTAAAAACTTCCATACATCATTCACATGCCTTGGCAACAGATCATGATACCTCATTATGCTAGGTAGGGTCTAGGTATAGACTTGGTGTAAAGGTCCTACCCCTATAGGCTCACCCTGAGACTCTCATAAGTTCTCCAATGCCTCAAATACATGCTCAAGAAACCTCATAAAACCACTCATGCCTATGTTTACTCATCTCACCAAGACACCATGCTCATACCTTCTTATAATTTCTCTTCATGTAATGACTAGGCTTAATCTACTTAAGCACTTGACCTCAAGGTCCTGCACCTTCATGCAACCATAAAACATTAGTTTCTTTAAAATTAAATATTTTGAATTCAAATTATATTTCATGAAAACATATTTTAATGACAACAATCCATTAATTCCCCTTGTTACATCAACACACTACCAACTAACCTTACTCTCAACAACACTCTTACAGACCTACTTATCATCATACCTTCACAATAACCTTTAATGACAACACTAAAAACTTCATGCTTACCTAAACCTTGATATCAACCTTGACATCAACCAACATAAAACACAATGCTCAACAATCTCACCTTGTCATATCATTCACATACCTCAATGATCACTCACCATGCACCTTTATTAAATTCACCTTGACATAAATGATATCAACCTTGATATTAATGACATCAACTTTAACATCAATGAAAATAACCTTCCAACAAAATATCCATTTGTCATTGATAGCAAACACATTACACAAATGAAATTACTTCAAATTGATACTTTTCCCATCTTCTCATTCTCCCCCTTTTGACATGAATGACAAAGGGTCTTCTATAAACCATCATTTGATCTTTAGACCTAAATTTTAATGAACAACACAAATAAATGCTGACAAAAACTCACCTTAGGCTCATACCAGTTGTTGTAGACAACTTCTAGAACATTTTAACTGTACGTCAAGAAACCATTCTTCTTATCATTGTCTTGACACTTCACAACACAGATCTACAATGCTCCCTATAACATCATACTCTCCTCTTGAGTCATAAGATGGAAGCCACTTTTAGAAACATCTATAAACATGCTACTTCTCCCCATTTTTGGTAATAGGATCATAGAGTTTATAAATCATTATACAAACATGCTCCCCCTTTATCCTCATATCTTGTGCTCATCATATGAGTCATCAGGACTCACAAACCATTCTCAACATCCTTCAAGCATCTTTCATATAATAATCAGATACATAGGGTTTCATCACACTTTTAATTCTATAAAAAACATTTAACTTATCTCTATCATCATATTGGTATTTCAAAACAATCCATATTCCATATATCTCTAGACACAATCCTATGCTCAGACTTGCATTCCATATCATGACTCCTTATGAACTGATCTTGAGAATCATTGATAAAACTCCTTTCACCTTATCATATACATACAAGCTATAGGGAATCAAATTATATATTGCAACCCAGATAACCTATAATCCTCTTAAGATGAGTCCTTTGACTATAACCTCATGCTTCTATAGATAGGAGAGTGTCTCCATGAGGCCTAATGGAGTCACCCCTTTCCATAGGGCTCTCAAAACTTCATGAAATCAAGAGATTCCTATATTTCCAAACCATTTTCCTTAGCTATATTTTAATCATGAGACCGATAGTCCCTTCTTAGAATCCACTTAGGCTTTATTTAAGAATTTAACTCATCCACTTGTCATCCTTATTCTTCTTTTTGACTTCCTTATCAACACATGCAAATAATGAGTATTCTTGATATTATTTTACTTTTAATCCTCACTCTATCTTAGAAAATTATCCATCTTGACAATCAAGCTCAATATGATTAGTCTTTACTTTATTTGGATTCCATATCAATGTTTGACTCTTCTCATGAAATATAGGAGCTCTATATACTTTTTTAAGTCTTGAGGGCCTTCTAATTCCATTAAGATAGAATTTTTCAATGTGTCCCATATTATGACAACTATATAAATTAATATTTCAGTACATACCTCTTGATTGATCACTCTTTCTCCCATGGTGCCATGATAACTCATTCTTAGAGACCATTCTACTTTTTCTTGCTCTATGACCAAAGTTATGAAAAGAAAAAAAAATAACCATTGAAAGAATTGAAATACCTCATTACATTGGGCCACTTGATTGGTCTCTTCATTTTGGTATTTTTGACTTGTTGATTATCACTATGAATCTCAGATTTAAGAGTTTCTACATAGGTGTTTGAGATTTGACTCTTCTTATTCTCCTTTTGGTCTTATTTGAACCCAAGACCTATCTTATCATGTATATACCTTTGACTACTCAAAATATTTCCAATAAATTCAATACTCTTCTCAAATATCTGATGTGCCTTTAACTTGACTGATTCTTGATCCATTTCTACCTTCAAGGACTCAATTTCTATTTCAAACTTGATGCATTCTTCTTCCTTGGTATTAAGATTTGTAGTGATAATTTCGATCTGAGTTTCCAATTGTTGATGATCTCCTCATGTTCAGTGGTGTTGATGGTTAGTCTCTCTTCAAAGAGATTGATTTTATCCTCATAACTCTTAAACAATGATCTTAGTTTTTGATTCTTCCTTCTTTGGAACTTCAACTCCTCTAGAGCACTCACCAATTCTACCTCAAAGTTCACTTTAACCTCTTTTTCATCTGATTCTTCATCATTCATAAGACCTTTCCCTTTTGATAAACCCTCATTATTTATTTCTATAGCCATGAATAATATTTCATTGTTGTCATTTTCATTACTATAATCATCACTATCAGATGTACTTGTGTCACTTACATCAGATTAGTTACTATCTTCTTTGGTATAGAAATTTCTCTTGTTCTTGAATGACCCTTTCTTTCTCTCAAGATTCTTGAAATATTTATTTATTTTTTTAGGTTTATAGACCTTATCATCACCATGATGTTCATCATGTTCTTTATCATGGTCAATATTATCCTTGTTAGGACATTGTCGATGCCTAAATAAGTATTACTAGGTCAACATATAGTTTTTAAGACACACTTTTCATTTTTGGATCTGAAGAATCCATTGCATGAGTTTTTGGTTGTGATCTTCTCAAGATATATGGTGAATTAACGGCCAAGATAAATGATTGTTTCAAAAAATGAACTATAAATGGTTGTTGGGATCAACCATGGTCCTAAATATTTGTGAAGATGAAAGTGATCTGAACTAAGTCTAATGAATGATGTCCAAAACCTAAAGTTTAAACCCTAAGCTAACATGGATATTTACAATAACAAGCTAAAATAAATTGATTTTGTCAAAAAAGGATAAAAAGGAAGGGTAGGACAGAAAGAAGGTGTTTATGGTCTTCAATATAGATATTATGATAGAGATTAAATTTTATCAAGACATGCACTAGACCAATATTTAACATGAAATTGCATAGGCATAGATCCTACGATATATCAGGAAAGTGTTTAAGGAAAGGTAATGTAAATAAGAACAAGATTTAATTTAAGAATTTTACCCCTATAAGCAAATATAATTAGCCCAGATGCAAGAAGAGAAAAGAAAGTGAAGTAAACCTAAGAACTTTTAATCAACCTATCTTAAGCCCAAATTGACAACTCTACATTAACATGTGCACATCTAGGATCCATAAAAAAAATTCAAATTTGAATATCAAATGAGATAACTAAGGAAACAACCATGATATCAAACACACAAATAAATATTAAAAAAACTTTATATAATTTCTTGCTTATAATGATTGCTCCAAGTTTATAGAGTAATTTTGGCTCTAAGAACTTTCCCCTATTTTTACAATTGGAAATACCTCTTTTATATAGACAATTCATGAGATATACTGGTCATTCCTTCTCAACATGCAATTGGACATGTGTCATAGATAGGTATTTATTTACTAATGCTAATAGAACTCATGAACCTATTTACCTATCACTAACCTAACATGACTATGTGTTATATGTTGTTCATGCCTTTATAGAATAAAATATTATTTTTAAAGGATTTTCAAGGTCTTTAAATCAAAATAATATATCATGTCCAATTAATTATCCTTTGAGATGCCTCTATAAATCTAGTCTTCTCTTTTTTTATTTTTAGATCTTTATTTTCATATTTGTTAAATAGATTAAGTCTAAGACATGTGTGTCAACATTTTTGATCTTCACTGGTTAGGGAATCCAACATGTCATGTCAATGTGGCAATACCCATGTTGAGCTATCCATTTGATTAAAAAGTGTGACCACTATTGCCTTTAGACATGTGTCCTTACTTTGTGCTCTCTTAAACTCAAATTAAATATGCACTATTGATTTCTTTCTACATGATTAAATGTGAGCATGCCACTTGGTAGTTCCACAGGCTCTATGAGCTCTTTTCACCACTTGGTCACCATCACACCATGTGGAAGCTTCTCTCTCAATTTGATCTCCTTTGAATTTTTAACCCTCACTTCATGCCATTAGATCATCCTTGCCCAAGTTGACATGGTCTATCATTTCTTATATGTCTGAGTGAACATGCTTTGTAGGATCTTGCCATTGAGATCCAAGATCATGCCACTTGGTGAATCCTCACTTATATTGGGGATTTTGACTTTTGAACTTACACTCTCTATTGGATATTCATACTACCCACTAAGATGGTGACACTTGTCACATTTAGGTTCACTCCATTCCTAAAAATATTTAATAGAACTTTAATAAAGTTCCCTAAAAAAAGAACTTAGGACATAGTTATAGTCTATGTTTTTATTCATGTTAATAAACACAATTAAAAAACCTTAGGATAAAGTCTAAGCTAAGTTTTAAAATATAATATAAGCACTTATGGGGGTGTTACTTGTTAGATCCATGGGATCTGGATCTATTGACTTATTGACTTTGAGAAGGGCCCACAGATCATTGATATTCTATTTGGGCTCTTGAGTTGTTTCCACTTGGCACTCTCAAGTCACTTAGTAGATATTTTGACTTCATAACTCTTCCCCATGTCATTATATATTTGGTGTGTGAATCAACATGCACCATCAATCTTCCTCTAAACTTTATTGACCCTCCATGGGTTGTTGATCTATTTGTACTAAGCTCCAAGATCTTGCCACATGGAGCCTTTATGTTAGTCCTTAGGTATTTTGAACTTTTAACCTAGGAAAGAACCTATGTATCATTTGATCTTTGACTTAGGCTCCAAGATCTCACCACTTGACGGTTTATCATTTAACCTATTCCTGTGAACAATAAAATATATGAAGGCCCCAGGTAAATATAAAGGAATTAGGATATAAACCTTAGCCTAAAGTTTTTTTCATATAATAAAAAATCCCCCATGTTTAATTCATCTCAAAAACCCTAAGACATAAAGGAATTAGTATAAATTTAAACTAAGGTCAGAGGTGTATTAATAAATATGACTAGGACTTAGGATAAAGTTTGAATGAAGTCTATAACAAAGTGCTTCCCACACATTTAAATCAAATGACTTGTGTAAAATTTAATCGTATTTTAAAATACCTAGGCTAAAACATTTTTAGACTAAGGTTTTACATGATTTAGACATAGATTCAATTAATTAATTAATTAAAAACCAAGGGTTATTTAAAGTAAAGAGTCAAATTAACATTAAATCATGAATATTAAACATTGTCTATTCTAAAATGGATTCTATTAATCTTGAAACTTGAAACACAGATATCCAAGGTTATTAAATAAGGTCAAGGTTAAATGACAATATGTGCTAACAGAGCCATGTAAACTAGATCAACATAAGATATTCAATACTGGTTCCTAATCAAGTTGAATGTGTAATTATTAACACAAATTTTCTAAGTTTAAAATAAGGGTCCCCATTTTTAGATATTCAGGAACATTTAACTCAATAATAAATTAGATACAAAGTGACCAATATTACCACCATTGAAACATTTAAAAGTCAACTTACCCTTGTACTTACTAGATCCAAACCTTAATTTCCTAGCAAACATGGTTATCAACTTATCATCATCAATATCTAAACATACCTCATCCTTGAACTTCTTAGATTTTGACTTATTCTCAAATTTTAATGTTGTTTCATTTTTTGAAGGTCTTCCTTCATTTGTTCTCATCTCATAGGGAGTCAAGATGCCATGAATCCCATTCATCCAAAGTGTGTCTAGATATTGCATTTATTCTACTACATACACCTTTGAATCAAATTTATAATTTAGGGATATCAATAAATTTTGTGCAATTTTATACTCTTTCAATTCTTCTATAAGACCTCTAATGACATTGACAACTTCATCAACCCTTAATAGGTAGGATGCAAATTTTTCATCCTCCTTCATTGTCACACTTTCAAACTACTTATGGTGAGTCTACAACTTTTCCAACTTAACTTTAGTGTCTCCTTCATATATGGTATAAAAATTTTCCCAAATCCATTTGGTTGTATCATAATTGATGACCTTAAAAAATTTTGCTTCTGAAAGACCACATAGGATGGACTTCATTGCCTTAGATTATTTCTCACTTGCCTTCTTGCCTATTATGTTAGTTGGTGGTGTAGAAGGTAGAATGAATCACTCAAAAATATATTGCCATATGTCATATCCTAAATGCATGAGATAGGTATTAATTATGATTCTCCCAAATTCATAGTTAGTCTCATTTAAGAGAGGAGCCTTATTGGTTGAGAAACCTCCTTGTACTTGTTGACAAGACATGCTTGTGATTTAAAGATCTCATTCAATATATTAGGCTTGATTAAAAGGACCAGGATCTAATACCAATTTTTAGAATCACAATGAATATGGGGGTGAATTAGTCATCAAAACCTTTCTTTCAATTACACTTAAGAAATCATGAATCATTCAAATAACCATATAGATCTAACAAGCATAAGTAACTATCCACATAAGCATGAAACACAAGAACACATCACATATATGGGAAAACCTCAAGGGGAAGAAAAATAATTGATATATACAAATTTAAAATATTCCTATAAGACAAAAAACAAATTTAGTGAATCACCAAATCTACATGGAGCACCAACCCCAACTAGCCAAGCACCCACTTGACTAGGATTTAGCATACTTAGAAAAAGGCATCAAACCCCTAGATGGCTCTCAAAAATTAAAATAATTGTTTTCTTTTATTACCTTTATAACACTATTTTTATAAACTAAATTATTATGACCACCTATTCATCTATTCACACTCTCATCCCTCTCAAACTACCTTCTAGGCATTTTTACTCAACTAGGTCTCTTCAAGACTGATTAGGTCATATGACCTTAATATTAATATGTAGAAATTATATTAGATATTAATTATAGTCATTATAATCTCTTATGATGATATATAATACCTATTCCCACTCAAGGATCTTCTATCTCATTCACTTCTATTTAGAGTACACTTATAGGCCTAATACTACCTTGTATATATACCATTCCTTGTTTATATACTACTTAGTCAACCATTAATCCTTAAAATATTAGATAAGAAATATAATATGTCTTATGACATATTATGGACATGAATAAAATTATATTTGAGTCCCTTTTGGTCTGAAATGACTCAATTAGACCTCATTTCACTTTTACATCTCATGAAGACCTAATTGCATGAGGTCTATCTTTGAATGCCATAAATTGATCCTATTGGGCCTAGATGGATTTATAAAAAAAATAAAAACCATTAAATTAAATATAAATAAAATTATACTAAACTCCTCCATTCTTGGTTAGACCTATGTCTTTTTTTTCATATCATGAAACCTCTTTTAGGACAAACTATCCTATTAAGCCCATGTGCCTCAAAAATTTATCTTGCAAGAATGAGCTCAAACATAATTAATAAAATAAAAAATGATAAAATAAGTATATATATAGAGTCTAAATTACATTATTTTCATTAAAAAAAATCATTAGACACTTCCACTCATAAGAAAAGGCTTCAAGAGCACCTCTGTAACTTACTCAGAACTGCCAGATTACCTCAAAACATAGTCACGATGATTTAGACCTCCAACACCTATTTAGACATTTTAAATGACATATGATTCATTTATTTTATCTTATGAGATAATTTTACCATTATAAAATAAAAATATTATATGGTCAAATGTCAAATATTTGTCTTTCAGACCAATCTCATGACCTTATATCTCATTATCTTATCTGAACCAAACAAATCAACATGTGAGCAACTTTTCATCATATTCACTAAACTCAATTTTTTTTTGAAGCATACAAATGACTTAAAATTACTAAAAAACATATCCATGCACTTGTTTTAACCATTATATCATTAAAACACATCTTAATTCATCTTCTCACTATTTCTTAAGTTTTTCATTGTTTGCACCATTAGGCCTATTAACGACTGGCTAACTTGGATGACCAGTTTAGCACACTTGAAGGATATAATCTATATATAAACATTCATGGAAATTAAAAATGAGTCTCTACCTTATTCCTTGCTTACTATGTCTAATGTAAATTTTGACTTCTACAATAACTTCTTCAAAAATAAACTTGTAACTCAACATTTTCTCTCTCCTCTCTCTAACCAATACCACCTGAAGGTACCTGGGAAATTAAAATAAAATATCCAATAGCTTACGTAAGAAATTAAATTCATCCTAATCATTTTTTGGTAACATATTCAACATCAGGTCTTTATTAGAGTTCTAAGAGGGTTTAAACCAGTTTTCACTCTTAATGATCATTCATAAAGCATAACCCCTCAAATAAAAAAATAATGCCTAAAATTTTGAACTAAGATCCTTCCCCATCTACCATGAAATAATTATGTTCCCATTAAAATTTTTGATAATATAATGATCATAATAAAATCCTTTTCATGTTGAGAACCCTTCATTCTGAGGACTCGAGAGACCTCTGAATAAATTTTCATTCCTTGTCCTTCACACTATGACATAAAAATTCATGAACAAACTTAAAGAAACATAAATCACCTATTAAAATTATTGAATTATCTAAAACACATTTAAATAGGTTTATGACCCCTCATAAGGTCACACTCTCTATGTTTTCTCTCTAGACCTTGACCTACAAACCACATTAGGCCTTAAAACTGACCTTCATGTCTCTTTCCATATATTCTCCACCTCACTCACATAATAAAAAAACATTTTTCATAATTAAAAATTAAATACATCCTTCACATGTCTTTAAAATAGATCATTTTACCTCATTAGGCTAGGTAAGGTCTAAGAGTGGTCTAGGTAAAGACTTTTTTTGAAGGTCCTACCCCTATAGGCTCATCCTAAGACTTTCATGAGTGCTCTAATGCCTCACATACATGATCAATAAACCTCAAAAAACTAATCATGCATGTGTTCACTCATATCACCAATCCACCATTCCCATACCTTCTTACAAGGTCTCTTCATGTCATGACTAGGCTAAGGCTACTTAAGTAGTTGACCTCAAAGACCTGAACCTTCATGCAACCATAAAGCATTAGTTACCTTAAAATTATCTTTTATGACAACATATTTTAATGAAAACACTCCATCAATTCCCCTTGTCACATCAACACATTACCAACTAACCTTACTCTCAACAACACTCTTGTAGACCTAATTGTCATCATACCTTCACAAGAACCTTCAATGACAAGACTGACAACTTTATGTTAACCTAGACCTTGATATAAACCTTGACTTCAACCAACAAAAAATACAATGCTCAATAATTTTACCTTATCATATCATGTACATAAATCAATGATCACTCACCATGTACCTTCACTAGATGCACCTTGACATTAATGACATAAACCTTGACATTAATCACATCAATGACAACAACATGCAAACATAAAGTAATTTTTAAATAAGGTTGAACTAGAAGGATAAGTGATAGGGTACCTAGGCCACAATGTTAAGCTTAGATGATATGGGGTATACCTATAAAATCAAGTGTCTAAGTGGAGGTATATGTGTTCTCATGGATCCAAAATTAGGATGTGATCTTGAAAATAAAAAATGGTTGTAGGTTTCATGACCATAAGGGGTTGTGCTCTGATTTACCTAAAGAGTGGTGCACAAAAGTAGCACATATCTGTCAAGTATGGAGAGGTAGTTACATGATAAAAATGACCAAGATAATGTGTTGTCTCAAAAGGCACAAAATGACCTATTTTAAGGTGATTTGGTTGGTGAGTTAGTGGAGAATAATATTTTCTCTAATGCATTTGTGGTTGTTTTAATGTGGTTGTTTGAAAAAGTTTGGTTGTTTTGTACAAATTGGTTGTCCAATTTGGTGTATAATTTGGTTTTTTAAAATAAAGGGGACCCCTTGTGTGGTGAAAGGGTGAAAATTTTGTGGTTGGGAATTATGGGGATTGAAAAAGGTAAAGGTGAATGAGGATATGATTACTAAAAAATGTAAGACATGTGCCGTAATGATTATTTCAACAAGTAGTCATGAAATTAGGAGGTTAAATGCTCTCATTAGAAAAGATCATAACCAAAATAGGTAGGATTATGTACATAAACCCCTTGCATTCTTGTTATTAATTTTATTTCATTTATTAAATAAATGACTTAATCACTTTGTGTCAAGTAAGATCAAAATCCCTTAATTGAGAGGGTAAAAAAGAGTGATATGTTGTAGATGAGTGAATGAAGGGTAGTATTGTTAAGCACATGCTTATACTGAGAGGGGGGTTGAATCAGTATAAAATATTTTGTTGCTTTCAACTATTAATATTAAATCCAAAACCTCAAATTACTCCACAATTAATATATTCAAAGCAATCAAAGAATACAATGTAAAACCACACAATGCAAATAGACACAGATTTGAGTGGAAACCCTTTCGGGAGAAAACCACAGAGAATTTATCTTAATATAAATATTCGTAGGCACCAACCTACTAGAGCACCAACCCCAAAAACAATTTTGTAGGCACCAATCTACAGGAACACCAACCCCTTTCACCAAGCACCAACTCAGTAAGAGACACCAATCTTTTCAAAACGAAGGCACCGACCTTCTTAGAAAAAATCACTCTTCTATCTCAAATTTGTTGTCAAAAAAATGGATGATAGAACACTTGCTTTATCTCCTTTATATTTTATCTACACTTGAGTGTTTTCACTACTATACTCTTCCTTATACTAGCTGATTTTTTTTTATATTCTCACAAAAATTTGCCTTTAAAAATTCTGCTCTTCTTTTGTATATCTTCCACTTTTGAATCTACTCTTTTGCCATTTTTTATGCACTTATTTATAACCCATGGAAAGCCACAAATTAATGTCATGAATTTTCAAGTGAAAAGGTCCTTTTGAACGATCACAACTCCTCCCAATAGGTCGGCCAAGGTTGAAAATTATGTTGACATTTCTGTCAACAATTCCGTTCACTTCCATTGACATTTCTGTCGATAATTCCATTCACTTCTGTCGACATTTCCATTCACTTATGGAAACAATTCCATTCACTTCCATTGACATTTCCATTTACTTCCGTCAATAATTCCATTCATTTCTATCAATAATTCCATTCACTTTCATCGACATTTTCATTCACTTTTGGCAATCAATTCCATTCACTTCCATTAATAGTTCCATTTGACATCAATGAAAATATTCCAAAAATCTCCCCCTTTGTCATTGATGGTAGCCACATACTGAAACTACTCCCCCTTGATGCACTATCTCTTCTATCTGAATCCTTCTTTGCTATAGCTCCCCCTTTCTGTGACATCCTCTTTCTGTACTTCTCCCCCTTTGACATCAATGGCAAAGGGTCTATCCAAGGGCTAGTACTTAGCTCCCCCTTAGCTGAAGCTTCCCTTCAATGGAAAGAAGTAAAAGAAATTACTCCTAACTTCTGTCTTAGGTAATCAAATGTTTCCTTTGGAAATGGCTTAGTGAAGATATCTTCCATCTACTTAGATGTGGAAACATATTCCAATTTTACTTGTTGTTCTGCCACCTTTTCTCTCAAGAAATGATATTGTATAGGGATATGCTTAGTTCTGGAATGCATAACTAGATTTTTTGAAATACTTATCACACTAGTATTATCACATAATATGGAAATTGGATGATTATACTCTACTTTGATATCTTTCAAGGTTTCTTTCATCCATAGAAATTGTGTACAACATAGCACTATTGCTATGTACTCTACTTTTGCTATGGATAGAGATACAAAATTTTGCTTCTTACTCAACCATGATACTAGGCTATCTCCAAGAAAGAATGTTCCTCCACTTGTACTTTTTCTATCATCTACACAACTTGCCCAATCTGAATCCGTGTATGCTACCAATGTGAAGTCTTTACCTCTTGGGTACCATAACCCATAATCCAAGGTTCTCTTTAAATATCTAAATATACGTTTTATGGCTTACACGTGTTTATTTTGGAGCTACTTGAAATCATGTAACCATACCTACTACTTGCATGATATCTGGCCTAGATGCTGTCACATATAGTAAACTCCCAATCATTGATCTGTAAAGAGTTTGATCAGTATTCAGAGATTCATCATCTTTGCTCAACTTCATACCTGTAGCCATAGGTGTGTTAATAGGGGCACACTCCTCCATATGGAATTATTCAACATCTCCTTTACATACTTGATTTGGGATATGAATATTCCTTTGTTAGATTGAGAGATTTGTAAACCATGGAAAAATGACAACTCACCTAACATGGACATCTCAAATTCTTTTTTCATATCTTCAACAAATATCTTAGAAATTTCCTCATTATCTCCTCCAAAGCTTATATCATCTACATACACCACAATAATTAACTAGTGATCTCCTTCAGTTTTGATGTAAAGATTACTATTAGCATATCTTCTCTTGAATCTTTGGTCTTGCAGGTATATATCAAGCCTAGCATACCATGCTCTAGGAGCTTGTTTCAATCCATACAAAAGCCTTCTTCAACTTACACACATAATCCTTATTTTTTGATAAGAGGAATCCTTCTGGCTATTCTATGTAAACTTCCTCTTCTAGATTGCCATTTAGAAATGCTGATTTAACATCCATTTGATAAACTTTAAAATTTTTGAATACTAAAAATGCAAGAAATATTTGAATTACTTCTAATCTAGCAACAGGAGCAAAAGTCTCTTCAAAATCTACACCTTCTACTTGAGCATACCCCTTACATACCAACCTTGCTTTGTTTCGAGTGACTTGGCCATTTTCATTCAATTTGTTTCAAAAAACCCACTTAGTGCTAATCACATTCTAATCCATTGGCTTGGGCACAAGTTCCCAAGTCTCATTCTTCTCAATTTGATCTGACTCTTCTTCCATTTATTTTACCCAATGTTTATCATGACTAGCTTCAAAAAAATTCTTAGGATCTACCTTGGATAATAAAGAGGAATTTACATGCTCAGGTATACTTACAATTCTTCTTTTGGTTTTCACCCCAGCATTAATGTTGCCAATGATCTAAATTTTAGCATTATTCTTCTGAACAAAGCGAGATGGGGCTTTGGTGTCCTACCTTTCAGATTCACTCAATTTTTCTACATTTTCTTCCTCCCCTTCTTATTCTACAAGATTGGGTATTTCTAGAGGCTCTTCTAAAGGTTCTTTTTCCTTTTGATTCATGATCTCATCTATTCTAACACTAGCACTTTCTATGATAGTTTGTAGCCTTTTGTTATAACATCTATAGGCTTTGCTTTTGATGGAGTAGCTAAGAAAAATTCCTTCGTCAGCTCTTGAATTAAATTTACCCAAGTTTTCTTCAATCCTATTGATAAAACATTTACTTCCAAACACTTTGAAATTTTTGACCAAAGCTGGTCTTCCTTTCCATAATTCATAAGGAGTTTTGTCATTATTAACTCTGATTTTCCCTCTATTCAAGATATATACTATTGTATTAACTGCTTCTCTTTAGAATCTATCTGATAGCTTAGATTCATTCAACATAGTTCTAGACATTTCTTGAATGGTTCAATTTTTCCTTTCTACCACTCCATTTTGTTGTGGAGTCCTTACAGCTGAGTATTGTCTCTTAATTCCATGATCTTCACAAAACTAAATGAATTAATTTGAAATAAACTCACCTCCTTGATCTGACCTTAGGCATTTTATTTTGATCTCTTTTTCATTTTCTACTAATGATTTGAAAGATTTAGACTTTTTAAATGCTTCTGGTTTTTCTTTTAGAAAGGCTGCCCATGTCAGTCTAGTATAATCATCAATGAGCAACATAAAGTAGCTCTCACTTTGCATGCTTTCTAGTTTTGTAGGACCACAAAAATCCATATGAATCAGCTCTAGTGGTTTGGTGGTCGAATATTCCTTCATTCTGAACCTTGTTCTAGTTTGCTTTTTGTGTTGGCATTGCTTGCATAGAGTGCTTGAAGGTTTCATTACCTTGGACATATCTCGCACAACCTGTTTGTTGCTAATTTTCACAAGATTATCAAAATTTATGTGCCCTAACCTTCTATTCCATAGCCAACTCTCTTCAACTTGACTCAGACAACATTTCTCTCCTCTCATTTCTCCAAGCATGTATAGGTTGTTTGTGGTTCTATGAGCATATGGAATTAGTTATCTTGTGTCTCTTTTTCTGATCTCACAACCTTCAAAAAAGAACTTGAGTGTGTGTCCTTGATCACACATTTGGCTAACACTTAGAATATTATGCTTTAACCCTTCCACATATAACACATTTTTTTGTTTTGGTTTTTCCATTATCAAGACTAAGTGTACCTTTTCCTATTATTGTGGCTGTAGTGTTGTCTCCGAACTTCACCGTGCCTTCATTGACCCTTTTTAACAAGATGAATTTGTTTTTATCTCCAATCATGTGTCTCAAACATCCACTATCAATGAACCATTGGTGTCCTTCATCTCTAGCATGGAATGTTGTTTGAACAATCATATATTCTTCTTGCTTCTTTGTCCAGGTCTTTGATGGTTCTCTTTTTTTTTATCACTGGATCTTTGAACTTTTGATCTTGTCTTACAGATTCAAAAACACTTCTACAATAGCATGCTATATGTCCATATTTTTTTCACTTGTAACAAACTATAGCTTCATCAAAGTTTGATAAGGGAGTAAATGAATTGTAGTTTCTATTCGAAGCTCCATAGGTTCCTTTGTTTCTATCCTGACTTCAATATCCTTGGATCTCTTTCTACAATCTAATTTATTATGACCAAAATGATTGCAATAATAAAAATATCCATCAAAATAATTACCAAACTTGGTTTTATTTTCATATCTTAGAGCAAAAGGTCTTCTAAAGTTATGTTCTCCTTTGCTTTCTTTGTTGATAGAGCTGGTTTTTATATTCTGGGCTTCTTCCTTCTTGGTCTCCTTTTTCATTTGTTCCTTAAGACATTCATCATAGCTCTTAGCTTTCTCTTTTTCCTTCTCATATCTAATACTTGACTTGTTAGATGGTGATCTTTGACTCTCTAGAATCTTATTCAAAACTTGAGTGCTTTTCTCAGATTTCAATTCACTTGCTATTTTAGAATTCACCTTTTCTAGATCCCTTTTTAAACATCTATATCAGATTCATACCTTTCACAGTCTTCTCTTTTCTTCTTTAGTTAATCCATTAGATCTTATTCAATTTTCTTTGCTTCTTCAATTTGGACTTTTAGATCAACAATTACCTTGTTTGATTCCTCAAAGACTTATGATGTCTTTGTTTTGAAGTCTTGATTCTCTTCTTCATATTTTTGGAGTTGTAACTTTCATTTCTGATTCTTCTTCTTAAATGCTTTTATTTATTCCAATGCACAAATAAGTTCTTCTTCAAGGTTCACTTCACCTTCTTCTTCCATGTCTTCATCTTCCTCCAAATTATCTTTGTTGGTGGTGGCATTTTCTTCTATAGCCATGAATAGATTCTCTTCATTATCACTCTCAACATCACTTTTTTTTTTTTTTCTTCAGATGAGTTGCTATACCTCTTGGAGTATAGGCTTTTCTTTTGTTTCTCAAATATTTACTTGTCTTTGCTTGGCTTGAATCCATTTTTATACTTTGATTTATTTCTCTCATCATCATTATTTCCTTTATTTGGACATTTGGCTACAAAATGACCAATTTTACCACAATTAAAGCATTTAAATGGTAACTTTCCTTAATATTTTCCCAATCCTTTCTTTACCTTCTGAATGAATAGAGCTTCATTTTCATCTTCTTCACTACTTGAATTTTCACTTGATTGTGGTTCTTTGATCTTCTCTTTCTTCGAGACCTTAAATGATGCTTCCTTCTTCGAATATCTCTTAGATTTAGTTCTCATTTCATAGGATATAAGAATTCCATGGAGCTCATCCATTTTCATCGTGTCTAAATTCTTCATTTCTTCAATGGCAGAGACCTTCACGTCAAATCTCAATGGTAGGGATTTCAAGACTTTCTGAATGATCACAAATTCTTTAATTTTCTCTCTGAGTCCTCAAATGACATTAACAATCTCATCGACATAAAGAAGATACCCATAAATATTTCATCATTCTTCATTTTTAAACTTTCAAAATGCCTCCGGTGGGTTTGGAGTTTTGATTTTCTAACCTTATTATCACCTTCATAAATAGTGTTGAGTTTATCCCAAATCTCTTTTGTAGATTCACAATGCATAACCTTAACAAACTCATTTTATGAAAGCCCATATAAGATTGCATTCATAGCTTTTTCATTATTCTCACTGGCCTTTTTTTTGTGGCATCCATTGGTGTAATTTGTGGTGTTGTGTATCCTATTACCACTGCTTGCCAAATATCGAAACCTAGGGCCATCAAGTAAGTCTTCATTCTTATGCTCCAAAATGCATAATTCATTCCATCAAAAAAAGGAGCCTTGTTAGTGGAGAAACCATCTAGCACTTGAGATCCTACCATATGTGCTTTCCAAGATCTACCTTCTAGTAATTGTGCTAACATCGAAGGAACCAACTCTTATACCAATTGTTAAGCGCATGCTTATACTGAGAGGGGTGTGAATTAGTATAAGATATTTTTTCACTTTTGACTATTAAAATTAAATCCAAAACCTCAAATTACTCTGCAATTAGTATATTCAAAGTAATCAGAGAATACAATGCAAAACCACACAATGTAAATAGACATAGATTTGTGTGGAAACCCTTTCAAGAGAAAACCATAGAGAAATTCTCTTAATATAAATATTTGTAGGCACCAAAATTATAGAGTACCAAGCCCAAAAATAATTTTTTAGGCACCAACCCACATGAACACCAACCCCTTTCACCGAGCACCAACTCAACAAGAGACACCAATCTCTTCAAAATGAAGGTACCAACCTTCTCAGAAAAAATCACTCTTCTATCTCAAATTTGTTGTCAAAATAATGGATGATAGAACACTTGCTTTATATCCTTTAGATTCTATCTACACTTGAGTGTTTTCGCTGCCATACTCTTCCTTATACTCACTGATTTTTTTTTTTTAAAAATATTCTCACAAAAATTTGCCTTTAAAAATTCTGCTCTTCTTTTATATATCTTCCACTTTCAAATCTACTCTTTTGCCATTCATTATGCACTTATTTATAACCCACGTAAAGCCACAAATTAAGGTATATGACTCTTCAAGTGAAAAGGTCCTTTCGAATAGTCACAACTCCTCCCAATAGGTTGGCCAAGGTTGACAATTTTGTCGACATTTCCATCGACATTTCTGTTCACTTTCATCGACATTTCCATCGACAATTCCATTCACTTCCATCAACATTTCCATTCACTTCCAACAACAATTTTGTTCACTTCCTTCAAAATTTCCATTCACTTCCGTCAACAATTCCGTTCATTTTCGATTACAATTTTGTTCACTTCCGTCGACATTTCCGTTCACTTTTGGCAATCAATTCCATTCACTTCTGGCAATAGTTCCATTTGACATCAATGACAATATTCCAACAATAACCTTCTTGTGGGGACAACTTGACCCTTTTTTAGGTGACCTAAGAACCATTATAGGCAAGTCCATGTTTTATTTTGATATATATTGATCAATGTGGGAATTCTACTAATGTTTTGCAAAAGCTAATCAATGCGAGAAAGTTTCTTTGGGTTATATATTATTATTATTATTATTATTATTATTATTATTATTATTATTATTATTATTATTATTATTATCATCATCATTATTTGAATTAGAGTATTTTGATGCTTTTTTTATTGATAGGTTGTGGAATCCAATAAAATTAGTAAGCTTCCATGTGATTCATTTTTGACAATTTTTTGACTTAGCCATCCTTTAAGGGAATGGTCTAGGTTTTGGATTTGTTTTATTTTGATAACTACCCTTTGAGGGAGAAGTCTATCTTTTTGAGCAATCATGAATTATTTCAATAACTATCCTTCAAGGGAGAAATATACATGTTTATATATGACCCATAATATATTTGTTTTTGTTTTAGACATGTACTAGCTTATATAAGTATAAGGTTTTCCTTTATGAAGGCAAAACCATATCACAAGAAGGTTGAATGATGGGTGATAGAGATTCAAGAGATAAAAATCATAGGGATCTATCTTATAAGGGGTAGAAAGCATCCATGAGAATCATGTTATGGGTAGATCCATAGTACCCATGTTTAGGATTAGGCTAAAACTATGATGTATAATCACAAGATTCTTCACATTGATTGGTTGTTCTTATAATAAGGAGATGGAGGTGATAAGTTTAAAAAAAAAGAGATGAACTTAATTTAGACACAAGGTGATTTAGAACTTGTTTTAACAAAAGAATAGACATATATGCAAAGCATTGAGGGTATTAGGTTCTATCTTTCCTTCAAGGGATGATAACTAGTAAGTCCTAGACCCATAATTATGTGTGATCATAAATGGTCCAAGCCAATTAGGATAAAACTTGACCTGATTGCTTCTTTTCATGTTAGTTACATGTGGATTTTCCTTTAAGATGAGGTCACTAATGTTGAATTCTCATTATTTTAGGTGTTTATTATAATAAAAATATAGGAGGGATAGAATCAAGATAATTTGACTCTAAAGAAGAAGAGGTAGGTGAGGATGGGGTTTCTTCCTCAATGATTGAGATGGGAGGTAATGTGGTCAGTTTCTCTAGTTGGATAAATCCAAGGCCCTATTGCTCATGAGGATTTTGAGTTTTACATGGGATAAACTCATGTGGTCGATGATTGTAATGGCTTGAAATAAATCATTTCCAAGCACACCGATGAAGGTATGTTTGGTTGAAATATGGTTTATCCAAGATGGAAAAAAATGAGGTGAATGGTTTGAAAGATGGTGAGGTGTTAGAAGCCAAAGGTGGTTAATCGAATCCTCCATAGATAAAGTTTTTTGGTGGTTAGGAGGTCCAAAAAATATTATGGTTCCAATGTTAGGATTATAGTGAGGATTTTGATCAAGATTTTTGTATTGTTAACGAGTAAGAAGGGTATTGAGAATCAATAGGAAGTATTCTCCAAGTGAAAGATGTTGAAATGTGGATTCCAAGGGGTCTTTCATAGGCATTTGGGAAGAGGGTATGGTTGAACTTGTAAAATATTAATCAGTGTAAGTTAGAGGGGTTATTTCCTTTAATGTAATAAGGACATCATTTGGGTGGTAATTCATGTTGAAATACTTTAATGGAATAGGTTCAGAGGGGATGATGTGAACTTCACCATCATGTTCAAATTTTAGGCATCTATATAAGGTTGAAGGTACATAACACATGGTTTGGATCCAAGGACTTCCAAGAAATATGTTGTAATAAAATTCCCCTTATACAATATAGAAGAGCTCAAAGAGAGTTATAGGGCCTCAACATATGTTAAGGACAACTATTCCCAAGGTGGTTGACATTGTGTCATTAAATGATCATATCACAATAATAGTTTTAGACATTATGTTTTCAAGAAGTTTGAGTTGATCATAGGCATGTGATGAGATGATGTTGATACTAGCTCCCCCATAAATCATGACCCTTTTGATTTAGGTTTGATTAATGTGGGTTGTGATGAAGAGGGGAGGATCTAGATCATCTAGGTGGACAAGAGGTATCTCATAATCTAGAATGTGATAAGGGTTGATACTTGGAGGGCTCCAACAAGTGTTGCTAGAGGTTGATTATCTTTGGAATGGACCTCAATTGATTTTAAATCTACATCATGGATTTTCAATATTGAGGTGAGGTTTGGATCAATTTGTATAAGGTCAACTTCACTTGGGTTTGGTGAAGTTATTTTAGAAATGACCTATGTATCAGTCCTGATGGGTTGGATTGAGGTGTACCCAAATATAAATCTTGGGTTTTGGTGAAGGTTATTTGGGTGTTTTTATAAAATAATGATATGTCCAAAGAGTGGATACTTTATATTTTCCCTTATCATTTTGAATTTCTAAACAAGTGACTACATGGATGGTGTTAATTTGGAATATATGAGGGCTAGTGGTGGTTTTGGTTCATCCTTACTCTTTGATGAGAGCATGGAATTAGTTTTATGTAAGGTGGTATTTTTTATTTTTTGGTTTGTATGTGTGATAAGAGGAGACTCATATATTAAAATGTCATTTATGTCACATATTTTTTGGATTATGTCTTTAAAATCTTTACAATTCTCAGTGTCATGTCCAAGTGTTCTATGGTATATACAAATTAAGTTATCATTGAACTAAGATGATTTTGGGCTGTGAGGGTTGAATGGTTTAATAAGAAGTATGGCTATGTTGGAGGTTTGTAGAAAAGTTCATAATATATTAGAATAAGATTCTATCAATGGTGTTAAGAGGGTTGACATCTTTTTTTTGGTTGTTGGGGTTAGCACCTTTTTAGGGGTAGGTATTATGAGTAAAATTTTGGTTGATTTTTGTGAAATGTTTTTATTTGATAGTTTGGGGTTTGAAGGTTTGGTGTTGATAAGTGGAGTGTGTTAAGAAGAATGGGTTGATTTTTTGGTCCCTTTGTTGGAAGGTTTGGCCTCATCAACAAAGTGGAAGGGTGAAGTCCTAAAATAGATAAGGGGTATGGCCCTAGGATGGAGGGTGAAGTGTAGATGAGAGGAGAAAAGGTCTTAGGATTTTGAGTCTTAAGTGGTTTGATCTTTCTCCTTGATTTATGTTTTTTTTATTTAGGTTAGGTTTTTTGTGTTAACTCTAATTTTAAGGGTGGATTAGTAAGGTTTTGGGTTGGAAGAAAACCCAAGTTCTTGATAATTTTGAGTGGGGTAGTTGGGTTTATTTTATTTATTTTCAATGGAGTTGGGTTGGTTGATTTGATTGAAGGTTGATATGTGGATGAGTTTATTGGTTGGGTTGAAGTGGGGGTGGTTACGTTTGTTGAGGTTGAAGGTTGGGTGGTTGAAAGGTTTGTTGGTTCTTTCTTTGTAGGGTAGGGAAGTATAATATGGTGCCAAAATGTAGATTGGTCAATTTTTGGTTGTGATAGGAATTCAAGATTTTGAACCAATCTTGAAAATGGTTTATATATGGACTTAGCCTCCTCAAGAAGGGTTTTTAAGGGGAGACGAAGTGGTTGAGGAAGTGGGATGGTTATGGTTTCCTCTTATTTTAGTAAGAGTTCTAAGGGAATGATTGGTTTCTCTACTATTAAGGGAATTAGAATAGGTATTGTGTCATCTTCCTTATTTGAGATTTCCAAAGGAAGGATGGGTGGTTCCACCATTAAGGGAGGTGGAGTAAGTATTATGTCATCCTCCTTTAGTTGATATTTCTAAGGGAAAGATGGGTGGTTCTAATTTTGATGGAAGTGGAGTAGGTATGATGTCATCTTCCTTATATGTGATTTCCAAAGGAAGAATGGGTGGTTCTACTATTGAGGGGAGTGGAGTAGGTATGATGCCCTCTTTCTTGTGAGTGATTTCTAAAGGAAGGATGGGTGGTTCCAATATTGAGGGAAGTAGAGTAGGTGAGGTGGTTTAGGTTGGTTACACCAAATTGGTAAGTGGAATAGGCATGGTTTGGGTCAAAGGTTCTTCAATTATAAGTTAATTAATAATAATGTTGATGGTATGAACCTCATGGTTATGGGAATTTTTCATGTTTTTACGATCATTATTTGAATAAGGTGGGTGGTTTGGAAAAGATTAATGTGAAATTTCAAGAGCTTGGTTTGGAGGTGCATTTGGATTATCCATTACAAGTTCACCTTTATCAATCAAGTCTTGAACTATATTCTTAAAGGTCTTGCATCTATCAACATTATGTCTAATGATGTGATGTAAGTTGAAAAATTCATTATCCTTATACCAAATTGGTATAGGATGAGATGAGTCAAATTTTTTAGCGGGTTTAATTTATAGAAGTTGGATTATGGATGCTTTCAATATTTTTTCAAAAACTAAAGCATACGACTCCCCTAGCAGAGTGTATTTATTTTAAACAAAATAGTTTTGGGAATTTGGATTTTATTTTTGATTTGAAGATGTGTATGGGTTTGAATGGTTTACCACTAGAGGAGGAGCCATCTTAAGGACAATTACATTCCCTGATCCTTTGGTTTTGGGGTGGTTTGAAGGTTTAGAAGAAGTTTCGATATATTGAAGCTATCATTCTTATTTATAAGCTTTAGTTTTCCTTTTTCAATCACTCAGATTTACAAATTTATTACCATGGTAAATGCTTTGTCAAAGGTTCATAATTTTTGAACTTGTAAGTTAGAATAAATGTTCTTGGCACATGCTCAAGAGAAAAGTTCAATCAATTCTAGTTGAGTTAGTGAAAATAAAAGTTGGTTGATTAACCCCCTCCATTGAGAACAAAATCCACAATGGATTAATCCTCAAATTGGAAAATATAATACAAGTTAGTTATGGAAACTTTATTGGAAATGTTTATGGAGAAGTGATCTAATAAAGTTTTCATGATTTGCGCAAAGAAAAATATGGAGTGACTAATGATGGCACTAGACCAATCCAACATGGGTCCTGCTAAAGACATGGGGAAGGTTAGAAGTAAAAGATAATCATCATAGGTGATGAGATAAAATACATGCATAAATTCTCTTAATTTTTTTTTTGGATCCTCTTTACTTTGGAACTTCATGAATTTAGTAAGTTCTCATTAATCAGGGTAAGGATGAATTGATACAGAAGGGTGAATAGGTTCATTGCAAATTTAGTCATAGGATAAAAGGTTGTGAACTCTAAAAATGGATGTCTCTAAATTTGTCATTTTATCCATTAACATCTTGATGAGGTTATTTTATGGTTCACCCACATAGTTTTAGGGTATGTGGTATTGTAGTTATGATGATGCAATGTATTGCACATTTGAAGGTTGGGTGGATGCCACATATTAATAGCTGGTTATGAAAGGTTAGGATGATATGGGAGGCATATATCATTATTGGTTTGGGGCATAGCCTTGATTAGGTGTAGTATATAATTGTTGAGACATGGGAATGGTTGGGTTTGGTTTTTGAAGGTGTGTGGTTACCCTTGTACTTAATGGTGGAAGAGTGGATGCTATAGAAACTAATAAATTTTGAAATGATGTGGATGATGTTTGGTTTTGGGTGGTAAGAGGTAAGGAAAACACACTATTGGATGGAATCCCAATGATAAGAGGTCTCTAAGTTATCATTGGTTGGGTTGACCCCACATTTTAAAGACTGGTTATGGGGTTGGTGGAAGTTGAAGGTGATTGGGTATTTGTTGGTGGGGTAAGAGAAGCTTGGGTTTGGTCAATACTAGTATATGGGTTATTTTTAGAAGATGAGGCTTGAATTACCATATCTTAGGTAGTGGAAATGATGGAAACCAAAGTCTCACCCATAAGTTAAGTAATCATTCTTTAAGGGGGTTCAATTTAAGGAATCAAAGTATGAGCACGGTTGGAAATTATGGAAAGGTAATGTTAGAGGGAAATTGGGTTATTTTTAAGGAGGTTTATGAAGTCTTTATCCCCTCAGGCAAAAAATCAGGGAATGCTAGGATTCCTAAAATGTTTGAGAGAGCTCTCTACATCTAAAGTGTGCTCCATAGATGAAGAAGAGGAAGAAGGTTAAGGGTGAGGTTGGCTTGGTCTTTGGCTTTCTATCATGTCAAGACCATTCGATAAAGTGGTGGAAGTTTATAAATTTATGGAAGAGAACTCACTAACTTAAAAAAGATAAAATAATAAAATTCAATAAGATCACACACACTAAAAGTATGTTAGATATGAAGGGTTATTTTTATCTTCCTTTGGGCTTATGCCTTAAGTTTAGAATTGTGAGACTCCACTTAGATTTTGAAATGGGTACTAGAAGTAGTGTACGGATAGTTTCAAGTTTATTTAGTCTCAAGGTTTCTATATTCAAATAGGTACATGGCTTGGTATTGGGGCCTACCCCCTCACTTCACACATTACAACATAAGGGTGTCAAATGCTTTGCTAGTATATACCTGATATCCAAAGTTTATACTCAATTAGTGTACCAAGTTAATTCTCCCCTTAGTGGTGTAATCCAAGTAGGATAGCTAGAATGAAGGTTGCTACTAGGTAATGAAATCCCAATCGGTTCCCTTATGTCAAGGTTTTAATGAGTTGATTGTGTAAGTGATTTGGTATGTGTGTGAAAAGAAGTGATTGTTACATGATTGATTTTCTCAATTAATTAATCTATATGACTTAAGTAAACACACAATCAATGTATGTAAGATTGATTTTAATCTAGAAAGAAAGTTTTAATTTCTTTTAATGAATACAAAACCTCTAAATACAACCTAAGTGAAAGATGATAGTGCTAGTCCTTGTCCTAGGATGATTTCCTTTCAAATTTAAAAAATAAAGAAAACAATAAAATACCTTTTTACTTTGAAAATAAAGAAAGAACAAGAGATTTTACATTTTCAATTTAAAAGTAAGGAAATTAAGTAATTATTTTTTAGAAATAAATAAATGCAAAGAAAATTGTTTAACCTTCTAAAAGAAATTAGATGATTGTTGGCAGAAGAATTTGAATTATAAATCTGCATAGGATATTTATCTAATATTCATGCATTATGTACTCATTTTATTATGTATAAGTCTATTTTTTCCTACCTCCATGACTTGTAATAGGTTAGAATACGAATAGAATCCATTTTTGGCACCAAGTACGAGAAGAAGATGAAAAATCATAGACTAGAAATATCTATATATACTTTTGATTATAAGAATAATAGAGTTCCAATTTTAAAGAGATTAATAGAGAATTATATAGTTATGGCTACTTGTGTGATTTATTACTTTGTTCCTTGAGTGCATTCTCATATATATTTTTTTATTACTTCCTATATAATTTAATCTGAATACTCTATTTATGTTAATCAATCACTAGTTATTCTTACCTCCTACTTAATTCATGAAAATTCACACTTGCTATGTTTATGTTATCTAACCTCTTATATGAATATGATACACTATTATATGCACTAAAGTATATCCTAGCTATCCTCATCCTTCACATATTCTGATGCTTCAAGAAACTCTACTAACAATGGTGTGGTGAGCATGGAACAATCCTTCTACAAAAAATTATACTAAGATGGTTATGAGGGTAGAGAGATATTGAAACATTGTTAGACCAAAGAATATTTAATTTTATAGAAGAAGAATAAAAAAGAACTAGTCTACCATAAAGGAAATCACTCAAGAACATATTCATGGAGAAATTTATGAAATTATCTGGTAAAATCTGCCTAAATTGCTATCTAGGTGGTTATCATGGTTGGAATATTATTGTTTTAACCCAAGAATGAAAAGAATAATAATCTAGACTGAAGAAAAGATAGACCAATTGTAGAAATTGGAAATCGACTAGACAAAAGCAATAGATTATTGGGTTACTACTATATAGGTGGATATATAACTAAGTTTTTAGTATAAGGATATATAGCTTTCAAAGTTGCACAATATTTGTTTGTTAGAGAAATTTGAAGGAAAATTTTACAGTGACTACCTATCCTTGTAAAGATGTTGGTTGTGGACAAGACCATCGTGCCTACTCCAGCCAATATGGAGTAGTCTCTTTGAGTGTATGGGGGTATGTGTGACATGATAGTGAATGATGATTATATGAGTGGATAAGGCTTGAAACTAAATCTAAAATGGAGACATGAGGGAATAATATTCAAAAGAAAAGTTTAGATTTAGAACATGATTTGTGATAACTGAATAGATGGAGTAAATATAAGAATACCTAGGTAGCTACGAGTATAGTTAGGAGTAGAAGTAAAATAGATGATTAAGATTAAGAATACATAATGAAAAAGATGAAATGAATGAAGAATGAAGGATGAAGAAATATGATGATGAATGTTGGAAGAAAGAAAGAAGTGATGAAGAATGAGAGGAAGAAGAGATGTTTGAAAAAGGAGGCAATAATAGTATAAAAGTAGAGCAGTTAGATGATAGATGTAGTGCATAACTAAAAGAATGGGTATTATCAGAAGGACATGAATAATTAGGAAAACAACATAACAAAGTCACAAATTAATCATAGGTTCAAGTGTAGAAGAATAAGTCACAGGAAAGAATCATTCACCATAAGAGCACGTGTCCCCATAACCCATTTTATTATATTCTGGTAGAAGTTTTTAACTAGGTAGATAGGAAGGTAGTAGTTAGGAAGGTCCATTTTTAGAACAAGTACATCATTAGGGTAATGAAATTGAAATAACATCAATTAAAAAAGATTTAAAGGCCATAAGGTTTGTTGAAACCAAGAAGAGAAAATAAGGAAACATAGAAAAATAAAGTGCATAGGTTGACTCTCCTAGTGTGCAAATAAATTTTTATAGTATGCAAGCAAGATCACATAGAATATAGCCTCTTCTTATAATAACTATGTAGTAGATCCCCTCGATACTAGTTTACACAATAGGTGTTATATGAGTAATTATAAATCTATTGACATATGATGGGTCTATGGACCTTGAAAAATACTTACTAACTTGTGGAATGAGATGGAAAACTAAGGGCATTACTAAAAAATCTATCAAAAGTGTGAGTTAATAGGGGAAATGAATAAAAGATAACTTTAGTTTATTTACCATAGATAAATTGCACATGAAATTCTACAACAAGTTAAGGAATGGCTTATTTTAGATTTTATGATAAATAAATGTACTAGTCAGACTATTCAAGACTTGAAGAAGATAAGGCAGATGTCAAGAGAATCAATCTGCAATTATGATCATAGGTTATCTAATGTTATGAACAAGGTGGAATTTACCTTAGAAAAAAAAATAAAGCTACATGTTTTGTCAAAGGACTACATTATATAATCATATTTTTTATAGCACAGACTGAATATGCTACTAAGGTAGATGCTAGAGTTGTTTCCCTATGAGTGGAGTAAATTGAAGACTATGAAGAAGCTCTCGTCATAAGATATAATATTGAAAATACATTACAAGATTTTATGAAGAGGATGAAACAATATCATGAGGTAGATAAACCTAATCTAAATCTATGGTACATGGAGTGTGGGAAAGAGGAAATCACATGAATGATTGTCCCAAGATCAAAATAGAGTCATGTGAAATCTGTCGAGGAGTAGGGCATGCAACAATATAATGCCATATATTACAATAGTATTTAAAGAGCCCATAGAGTTTATATTTTAATTTTTTAAAGTTGCATAATCATGATGAAAATAATTATAGGGATTTATAGGAGTTTAAATAAGACATCACAAAAATATATTTTCCATTGCAACACATTAAGTGTCCTCAATAAAGTAGATGATTCAAGGCCTAGAGCTTGATAAAGGTTATATGACCCAAGCAGGTCCATAATGGATTCCTAGTTTACCTCAGTACCAACCTCAAGGTCTAGATGATTGGACCCCTCCTTCACTGACTTGGATACCACCATCACTGCAATACTAGTATGCAATACCCTGTAGCCCAACAATGATGCAACAACAAACTAGCTGGACCCCACTAGTTATGAAACAACAATTTGAAATTAGAGATAATACCCAATAATATCAACATTGGAATACAAAACAATAATAAAGAGGGTATAGAGGAGGTTATTAATCAAATAGTGGATGATATATGAGAGGATATAGAAGAGGTTACCAAAGTGGTAGAGGAAATAACTGTTAATGCCATCCTCTGTAATGGTATTTATGTGGAGAGTATAATCATGTGTAATGCAATTGCCCTTTGAATCCCCAAATATAGTCTTACTATGCATACTGTAGAGTATATGACTAGCATGAGATAGAAGACTACCCTATTTTAGAAAAGTAAATAAAGGATAAGGTCATCAGGAATGTTAATATGGTGAATGCACAACCTAAGGAGGATGCATTATTGAATATTTTTACATGACACCAACATGCAAAAAGAGGTTTGCCTCCTCTTAAAATGCCTTGAGACTAGGGAATTTGAAAAGTAAAATAGGATAAATAACTAGACCCAGCTATAAAAATGGGCTCATGTATGAAGCTACGTAGATGTTAAAAAACATTCAACATGAAGAGACTACTAAAGGAAATGTTGTAGTAATAGATTCCCAAATGTATGGCTAGATCATGCACATTATGTATCAGGATGGAGTTGTTACTACACTGACATATTGAATGAAACTTTTAAGCATAATGTGTAATGAAGAAATCTCTCAAAACATTACAAACTTACTACATAATCTACTTGAGTGTGTAAAACAAGGATAATGTAAGATAGAAAATGTTGTTTGGTATGCCAAAATAAATAATCCATGGGATATAGATGCACAAATCAACATTTAAGTTACAGGATATGAAATTCCAAATGTTGTCTTTGATTTTGGTAGCATAGTCAACATAATTCTTAGGTCTACATGGGAGGCTATTGGATGACTAGTTCTAAGTTACACCCTAGTAACTTTAAGGTTAGATGACTATGAAAGAGTTAAGCCCATTTGCATATTAGAAGACATTGAGATCAAATTTATAGAATTGACCCTATGATCTGACTTTGAAGTCATTGATATGAAGATAATAACAACACATTACTATGCATTGATTGGCAAGAAATGGGCATATGATAGTCAAATGAATATCAATACTGTACAAAATCAACTAGAGGCACACCAAGGAAATATGATTATATTCATTCCTCTGAATAGGGTGCACAAACCCTACATCATTTTGGTTGAACTAGAATCTTCTTATGTCATGCAAAAAACCAGCTAAATGAAGGTAAAATATAAAGAGAACCCAAAATCTCTACATGCAAGAAAGTGTAACTTATTATATGATCATACTAAACCTCAAGTACAAACCTTACTAAAAATTTGAAGACATTTGAACAATGGAAGCCTAAACTAGTAGTTACTCAACTATCTAATAAATCCCAAAAGTTGACTTTCTCTATCAAGAAAATGATCATATCATGGATTATATAGAGATAAATAGAGAAAAAACTTTCCCTTTGAAATAACTTTATCTATCAGTGGAGACTCAGACACGCACTTACTCAAATGGGCTCATGGTGATCATGAACTCTGACCTATGAGAATGGTCTTTGTACATGAGAGACAAAGTCCTATGTACTATGTGATAGAGGATATCAATAAATTCATTATGCACCTATAATTTCATGTACCTAACATTAGTTATTGGGTCAGTGCTTTGAATTATGCTTTGAACAGAGTTTCAATGATATGGTGGGCAATTCATAAAAATTATCAGCTCGATTGGGATGATGCATGCAAACTCATGATTAGCAAGTTAAAAATACCATAAGTCATTAAAAGTAATTGGAATTTTTTTCAAGAACATGAGTGTCCTAAAATCCATATTCACAAATGTGTTGAAGTCTGGACTGAAGAAAATTTGGCATTGAAGTACTAGGTTCACATCTTTTATTACACACTAGCTCCTTTACCATCACCATGGTATATGCATCAAGAACACAAGAGGGAGACAAATCATTGGGTGAAGTTAAAAAGTGACTTCATATAGACATTTGTTTTTGAATTTGAGAACCCTCTAGTTCATAATGCGCTATTGAAAATCAAATAATTCCTATGTCATGGGTGTGTGAAAGATTTAAGCACTATGATGAGATTAAATACATAGAAGAAAGAATCTTATGATCTAAATACATCATTAAAAATATATAAAGCTACCAAAATAAAAGAACAATCTCTGATGAAGCCATGCCATTGAATACAAGATGAAGAAGAAGACACTAAAGATTTAGATACTGATGGTGATATCGATCTAATTGATTTTTTTGAACCTAAACATCCAATAGACCCAGTCAAGGTCCCAGTCATAAAACCTATTGAAGAAGACAAGATGTGCACCATACAAATTATATAATAGGAAGGGAAACAAATGATATAAGAAATGATTGTTGAGGAAAAACATAATATTTACTAGAATCCCATTAAAAATCATGTAGAAAATATTAGAAGTGAGGAGATTCCTAAATTGGCACATATAGGTGATTACTAGAATGAAGCTAAAGTTTATGAAGCCATGAAACTCCTGCAAGATTATCAAGATATGTTTCCCACTAAATTTTTAGAGGTCAGAGGATTCAACCCATCTCTATATAAAATGCATATCAAACTCAAGGAGTGTGTATGAACCACAAAGAAATGACCATACAAATTGAATCCAAACATGAAGTCGAAAGTGAAGTCTGAACTCTATAAAGTGCAAAACATAGGTATAATATATCCCATTGAAAAGGAAGATTGGGTTAGTTCCATGGTAGTTCAGCCTAAGAAAATAGGGGAGATTAGATCATGTGGTGATTATCAAATTTTGAATGATGTATGTGTGAATGATCCATTTTAAATTCCCTTCATAGATGGAGTTTTGGAATCTATCGTAGGTCATGAAGTTTACTCTTTCATGGATGGATTCACTAGATATCATCAAATACCCATTGTAGAAGAAGATAGAGCTAAAATTCCTTTTTCCATATAATGGGGATCCTTTTCATACAAGGTAATGCCTTTTGGCCTGAAGAATGTACCTATAGTTTTTTCTCATGTAGTTGTGATTGCATTCAAAGATTTCATTTATGAATTATTAGAATTATATCTTGATGATTGGATATTATTTTATTTATTTAAATAACATTTGTCTAAATTGTGCCTCATGTTAGAAAACTACCAAGCTTTGCACATTTCCCTAAATTTAAAAAAATGTTTATTTTTACACTTTTTGGTGTCCTGCTAGGTCACATAGTATGCAATAAAGGCATTTTGGTGGACTAGACCAAAATTGAAATTATTCTAAGTATGACTCCACTAGTTATCTCCACGTAAGTGTGATATTTTATTGGCCATACAAGGTACTATTAGAAGTTTATCAAGAGATATGTAGTTATTTCAGCTCTATTAGAGTATTTGCTACACAAAGGTACAAAGTTTGGCTAGACTTCTAAGTTTGGCTAGACTTCTAAGTTCTAAGCAACCTTTATCAAACTAAAGTAGAGACTTGTCAATATATGTATCCTTGTATTTCTAGATTATAGCAAGCCCTTTCATGTGCATGTTGATGCTCTGGGTATCATAGTCAATGTTGCACTTGCATATCTAAGAGATTGTAGACTGGACCACCCCATACATTTTATAAGACAAAATTTTTCTGATGCATAAAATAATTACATGATAAATAAAATAGAAACATTGGTTATAGTTTTCACACTACAAAAATTTCAACACTATCTTCTTATGATATCATTTGAAGTTTTCATGGATCATCAAGCTCTGTGCTACTTGGTCCATAAGCCAATGCTTAGAGGACACATTTATAGATTGTTGATGCTATTTCAAAAATTACAATTTTTCATTAACATCAAAATAGGTAGAGAAAATGTGGGGCTGGATCATCTTAGTCGTATTATCAATGGCAAAGAACCAAAAAAATTACAAAAAAATTCCCCTGATGCTCATCTATTTTATATTTCTATAATCCTTAATTTTTTTGAAGCAATCACTAACTTCCTCGAATGAGTATTCCTTGTGCACTACCAAGAAAGAGACAAGATATTATTTGTCACTAGAGCTTTTACATATACCATCATCAATGGGATTTTGTATCATTTGGGGAAGGATGAAGTACTACGTAGGGTAGTTTTAGAACATAAACGACTACAACTCTTACAAGAGTCACACCAAGGATAGAATGAGGACATTTCACTAGAGAAGTTACTACCAAATTTTTTTTACAAAGTGGGTTATGGTGGCCAAACCCTTTTTTAGGATGCACATAGAGTAGTGTAGTACTGTGATGTATGTCAGCACATGGGTAAACTACTACAAAGAGATGTAATTCCCTTGCATCCTTTGTTATCCAAACAAACTTTTGAAAAATAGGGCATTGATTTTTTTATACCTATTAATCCATCAAGTAAATGTAGTAAATAAAGGTATATTATCACTGTGATCAATTACTTTACCAAATGGGTTGAAGCTACTACAACACCCAACTATGGTGCAAAGGACATAAAAAAGTTTATGAGAATATTATTACAAGGTTTGGATTCCCCATCAAGATCATTAGTGATTGATGGATACACTTATTTAATAACACCATCAAGGTTATTACTAAATAATTCATGATTTATCATCATAAAAGTATTGTATACCATCTACAAGATAATGGCTAAGATGAGGCTTTTAATAAAGTTTTGGGAAAAATGTTGATAAAGATTTGTGATGTCAAGAGGGATGATTGGGAAGATTGAATTTTTATGATTTTATGGGCATATCACATGCATTATAAGAGGGAAACATGTTTTACTCCATTCTGGTTGGTCTATGGGCTTGAAGCAGTTACAATAATAAAATATTTAGTACCCAATCTATGCATTACAATGGTCATGAGACTAGGGAATCATGAGTATCTCACCAATATAATTATCAACCTAAATAAGATGGATGAATATTGATGTAGAGGATCTTGGATGCAATAAATTCATAAGTATATCCAAAAAGCATGGCATGATAGGAATATGCACCATAAGGAATTTCATAAAGATTAACAAGTTTTGTTATATGATAATAATTTTATAACATTTTTGGGTAAATTATAGATTCAATGGAAAGGGCCTTATGTTATACATGAAATATTACAAAAAGGAACCATTTTTTTGTGAGATCTATAGGGAATTATTTTTCTAGGTGGGTGAATGGATATAGGTTTAAGCCCTACCACCAATAGCCTTAATTTATCTCATTTTGATAAGTGAGTGGGTGCTGATTAGCATTGAGTAGATTAAGATTTATCCTTTCTACATGTTTTCTTGTGTGTTTTATTTTTTTTGTGTTTGTGTTTTTGTATGTGATCTCTTTGCTACCATTTAGTAGCCAAAATATAAAGTCTAGTGTGTACCAACCATGCATAGGAAAATTCAAGTGCATCATCATGGATGTTAGTAAAAGTGACAGAAAGAAATTAAGTCCAAAAAAACTATGAATAAGTCACATCAACCAAGATCTTCACCATATAATAGTCATCCCCAAGTAGTTAATATTAGATCCATGATGTGATTGACCTAATCTTCAATAAATCAATGGCTAGTCAACATCATCCACTCTTACTCCTATACAAACATCAAATAACATAACAAAATATCTCCAAACATGTGCCAATAACTATCTTAATTTCTAGATTAGATAAGATTTGCTACATCAAAAAATACATTCATGTCAAATAGATAGCTGAACATGACATTTATGTAGAAACCAATAGGCATGAAATATATTAATACATAACCTTGTGAACCAAATATATATTTCATCCTTGAAAATATTTTCATGAGATGAATTTTAAAGAGCTGAGTTAATTATACTACATAGAGAGCCAACAGAGTTCAATTTTGTCATTCAATAATCATGGATACTTCACAACTCATTAGGGGTTTGATAAATGTGTAAAAAGAAGTAATGGGCATTAATATATCACTTCAACAAAAAAAATCAATGATATAGATCCCTTCAATTTTATTCAAGTAGAAAAGCAAAAATTATTTTGCCTAGACCCCATCAATGTTGCAAAACCATTGACTCTCATAGTCCCCCACCATTTCCATAACATAGTTATTGAGTGTTTTCTTCGAATGCCCACTTTTGGTAACTTGGGGTAGATTTTATAAGTCTTACTCAACTGATATAATGATGACACATCTACATTATCTTGGAAATGATGATCATCATCAACACAAAACCAATGGCCCAAGCTTTGGGCATGTCTACATGAGGAGACTCCCTTGATCCATACAAGATGAGAATGATACCTAATCTCTAAGAGGTTAGATATTTATATTTTTGAGGAACTGGATGGATCCTAATTGAAAAAAATCATGATTAAATAGTGCATATCCTGGTAGAATGCATCACATGAAGGTTTTGGTAGACTACCAAGTCTATTAAGCAAATTCTAAAATGGGTCATGGATATTGCATACTGTATGATCCACAAAAATGAGTAGTTTAATTAGATTTAATAATTCATTTAGGATATACTCGTGAACATTGACAAGTGTTACACATCTCCCAAGCATACATTCTAATACTAGTTCCTCATTTTTATTCTATGCTTTACACAATAGAAGTCCCCTAAGGGAGGGGTGTACCCTAACACTAACTATTGGCTAGCATAATAATTCCCCAACCTCATATGGACACTTGAGCATGGAACCCTATCTTATGAGGGAAAATTTAGGGCATGGTGGGAGGAGTGGCTAGAGATGATCACCACACATCCTTGGGTGCCACTAGATGTAATGCAGTACTTGGGCCAACACACTATTATCACCTTATTATAAAAAGGTGTATTCATACATGTCCATGAGCTAATGAGGTTTCCTTTTTAATCTATACCATTATTTATTACCATAGCCATGACCTAGGCCAAAGTTACCAAATAGAAAGCCTTCATATCCATACAAGTGACACCTCTTTAAGATATACCACCTGATGTAGCCATACCTGCATCTTGGAAATAATATGAATCCACCACTTCATAGCTATCAAATGGAAAGCACAAGCTTTCCACCAAGCATCAGTTTACATATCCTCCATTAAATCATAAGACAAGGATCACTATGACCTAATTAGATGATCTTAAGATGTCCCAAATTGCAAGATCATGCAACCTACCATAGATGGGCATGGATGAATAAGAGGTCTACCAAATAATTTTTATTGATATGGTTGGAGACTTCTATGATAGATAAGAGGAGAAGGAATTATTCTTATAGAAGGGTATGTGCACGATCCAAGTGTGCAAAAGGTTCTTCTAAATCTATAGATGGACCTACCACCATGCCCTACATCCATCATCATCAAAACTATGCAGGAAGAAGATAAGAAGTTGTAGTGAAGGGTTAACTTATTCTAATAATAACCTTCTACCACCTTTATAGTTGAATATGTCTATGTGTCACTTCCATAAAGCCCACTAGAGTCACTCATGCATAGACCATGAACTAGGAATGAGGCTAGGGTCTTACCTACCCTTGAAGAATGCATATTTGATTGACCAACCATGGTGTAGTAATTATAACCTACTCCATATTCAAATTCACCACCACCTAAATGTAGATTGGTCATGTTAGGGTGTAAGAAAGAACAAGTTTCTAGCTCCATAGTCCAACCAAGTGATTTTCCACTTTTACCGCAAGCCTAAGAGGTCAAAGATCTCACACCCAAGAAACCCACAATATAATAACAATAGGCTTCAAGGGAAAAATTAGATTGCACAATAGAATGGTGAGTCAAAAAGGAAGAGAATAAATGCCACAAGGACCAAGATCAATAATAATAATAATAAGCAAGCTAAAGAAACTAAGGTTAGACAAAAGGTTTAGGATGTAGAGGATGACTGATAGAAATACATCAAAGTGGATAAGAAGGCATAAGAAGCTATTGATGTAGCCAATTAAGCATAGGCAATGCAAGATTAGAAAAATAAAGAAGCTGAGCTTGCTACCAAGTCTAAGGTATAAGAAGAAAAAAAATGATATAAAAACATAGGCAAAGTAGGCCATGGAAGATGTCATGCATGTATAATATCAAGCCAAAGAAGCTACAAAGAAGAATAAAGAAGAAAAATATGAAACCCTATACAAATATCAGACCCAAGTATAAGCACAACAAGAAAGTACAACCAACAAAAAAGCATAAGCATAAGCACAAGCACATGCTATGAGTGAACAATCCAAGGATACTACCCTGGCAAAATAAAATAAAGAAAAATAATGCGCACATAAGCTTTAGGTAGAAGAACAAGCAAAATGGAAAGATGCATAAGAAGAGTTGAATAGGAAAGTAGAGGAGGAGATCAAATGAAAATAGGTTGAAGATGTTGCATAGTAACTCAAGCTTGTAGCAGAGGCCATGACACAATAATAGGTACCTAAGTAAAAACAAGCTAAAGAAAATTAGCCATAACAAGAAGAAGAAATTGCTACAACTCAAATAGGTCCACAACTCCTAGAATTGCTTTTAGGAGGAGTTTAGATCTAAGACATCTTGATTGTGGGTTCTCATTGCACCACCTTTTCTCCCCCACTTGAAACCATGCCATGACCTAACTCTTCAGTGACTTTAGGCACATTAGCAACATTACCCTATAGTAAGAAGCATCTTTAGATGTCTCTAGATGACCATTAAAGAAACAACTAGAGGGTGCAATAGAATTTTAGGAGTCCATTATATAGAAGGCCACCTCTCTGGAGTAGGAAATGGATCAATCCAAGGATAAGAATTTCAAGTTAAAGTATCACATCCATGAAGTTGAAAAGCTTATCCAAGATACCTAGCCTAATTTGGTCACTTGAATAACCAGGGACCAAGTCATGTTCGACCACTGCAGACTCAAGACTCTGGTCTCTAAGTTAACTAAAGAATGGTGTGTAACCCAAATTTTTTTTACAGTTATCACATTAGGATAAGATGTTAAAAGTGAGGATATGAATATCATAACTTTGATATAAGAGTACCAAGGCATTTTGGATACTACTAAACTATAAGCACAATAGGTTGTATTCATCTTGTTGGATTGGAAGCATCAATTGGATAATTATCTAGCTAGTTCTAGCATAGAATTTACCATGGCCACCACCACTAAAGCAACCATGGTTAGCTAAAATAATAATGGGGAAGATAAGGATGGATCACTCCAAGATTCATTCAATTTTAGGGATAATGTGTGTGATAACCTCCTCGACTGGTAGAGCTAGTTTTTGCATAGTTCCTTTGCCAACTTCTAAGCTCAACACCACACAGACAAGATGGAATAGCTGAATGGTGAGATTCAAAAAAGGGTCACCAAAACCAAGGAAACCATGACCATAAATGATGATATATATCTCAAATAGATCATTGGCTACCATGCTCTTTTGTGGACCCTACTGCAGATGATCCAAGAAGTCATACTAGACTAGCAAGCCTACAAGACTGATCTAACTCCCTTTTCTAATGAAGTTGCCCATATTGTCAACACACCTACATAAAAACCACCTTTAAAGCTCTATTAGATAATTGATTAGTGAAAGGCTACATATTCCAAGTCCAAGGATTCTTATAGTTAGTCATTATCTATGTCTATTCCACCTCCATCAAGTTAAGTACTACATAGAGTACAAATTTTGAACAATTTTGTATACACATTTTGTGTTACAGATGATTTAGTTAGATAAGTGGGGCCAAGTTAAATGTGGGTAGGGGGTAAATGGGTCCTTAAGAGGTTTAAGGGATGTTTTAACCAAAGGGGGCTAAGGGATATAAATGGGTGTGTTATGACATCTAGAACCATTGGTGTAGTTTTCTAGTGTCTACAACTAGCAAGGTAAGGCTGAGCATTGCCACCCATGAAGATTGGGAATGTTGTGAAATATGGACACTTGTTAAGTTTAATGCCCTTCAATTAATATTTTTCCTTAGATATTTGATTAGTCACCAGGATGAATCCTCTTTAAGATGGAGAGGATGTCATGAACTGACTAGTTGACACATTGTAGATGCTTGATTTATATATTTTATAGTATTCTTTGATTCATCCAATTGACCCAAGACTATACGATGCATATATGATTCTAAAATGGAGTATTTGCTAACATGTTTGTATGTTCTAATCATAGGTTTGGATGTTATTTTGACATTATGATTATTATTTTTAATGATGATTATGTCATAGTAGATAATTGTACTTGATTATTTTAATCATGATAATAGTATGCTTAGATCATATTTTATTATTTGTTTATCATTGCTCATATAAAATTCAAATGTTGTTGATGTCATCTTTTGTGATCGTAAGAACATAGTTATATGATCTAGTCTCGAGGTGGACTCAGACCAATAGGATAATAATGAAAGTTCATTAGTAAGTTAAGATGATACTGAAAGGAACCATGAAGTGATCTATAAGACAATCTATCTTTTTAGGCCTTCTTTGTTGTTGATTACTCATATTAATTTTGTGTAGTTCTTAATTATTGGGTTGCATCTATCTTCTCATATTTTATTTTTTAGTGTCTATTTATATCTTTTTATATCTAGTCAAACCTTCATTTCTATCATCTACCTTGGTGATTTGAACCCGTTGGTGTTATTTCAACCCACTATGTTAGACTTAGTCCACATTGTAATTTTGAGTGGCCTTTTGACTTTGGAAATAACATGTTAGTTAGAGGTTGATTTTGGTCTTTAGAATGATTATTAAAACCTAAATGGTGTTGGATTGTACCATTGGGACCATTCATGGGCCATTAATTTATCCTTGACATTATTATGTTTTGGTGGCTAGCATGCACTTAGAGGTATCATCATTGCATTTCTTATTTATTTAGAGATTGACCCCAATTTTGAAGCACTCTTTAGCTTGGGTTTGGAAGTCTAATGATAATTTTTGGCTCCAACACTCCACCTAGGTAAAACCATAGGCTGCACCATCTTTGGATGTGGATTCTTTAGATGGGGAATGGGTCATTTGGGTAGACAAGGAAGGGTAAAGGAGAGATAGGATCAATGGTGGTAGGAAAAAGTGGATTGGTCATAGGGTATTAAAGTTACATGAGGACAAAAAGAACCTCCATGATTCCCCTCTCTTGGAAACAAACTAATTCTTTATGGAAAATAAGTGATGACTTATAATTGTGTATAGATGCAATTGGGTATTAGTTATGTTATGTCATTTTAACCAAATGTAATAAAATTAACCATTACAGGTTCATAGTGAAGTTTTGAGACTTCACAATGAGACCTTGATGATTTGGAAATTGTATATATCAATTTACTTCATTTTATAAATGAAAAGGACTGTATCTTGATCTAAACCCGATTTGAATTGAATATACTTGGCATAATTGAATAACTATGTTGAATGAATTTAAAGTTTGTGGGTTTTGATTCTTACCCTATTTTTTATTAATGAGATGTTATAAATCGACCCTACTCTAGCAAGTCAAACCCTAAAAGTTATTGGACTTTGTATTATTTTTTGTTTGGATGTGGTGAATTGATTTTGGTTTTTTTGTGCATGTAATTATTTTTTTGTCTTGAGTTTGAATTGAATTGGGTATGCCTATCATTTTCAAATCAATCTATGGTTGACTGAAGTAATATTTGGGATGGGTTTTAATTTTAGATATGCCCTAGTTTATTTTTAGGTCATTGTAATTTTTACCCTATTATGATAATTGAACCCTGTAATTTAACTAGAACCTCATAATGGTTGTATTTTTGTTTTGGATTGATTTTGAATTTGAAAAGTATGTATAAATACCTCTTGAGCTCTATTTGAATTGGTTTCAAATCAATCCCCGTTTATGTTAAAATGAGTCTAAGTTATTATGGTTTTTACATTTTTGGGATTTGTCTATTGACATTTTAAAAATTACATACAAATGGGGATCGACCTCTGTAGTTTACTTGGAAAGAATTATGGATTTATCTTATTTAGATGAAAATAACAATCACTGAGTGAGATTTTTAAATAGTTAATAAGTTGGGAGAAATTATTATCTCCAGTTATACATTAGTTGTACCTAGTGATTTATTATGCATGAGTTGTATGTATAAATTTATTAGATTGTATGATGTGTATTTTATATACCTATAACTATATATTTTTTCATATATGACTATTATAGGTTGAATGGGTAATTCCCTTTTGCTGATTTGTGTTTGGCTGAGTATACCCGACCAATGGATGGGTGTATGATTTAGTCCATTAGTTTTAAGCTATTGCATTAGCTTAGAATCTTCATGGGTTTTATGCATTATTTGCACAATAATTTTATACGTATTGAACTGTTACTTTTTGTGTAAAAAGGCTCTTTTTGTGAGTGTTCCTCATCATGGATATACATGTGAAAATGGAGAGTTTATAGTGATGTTTGATCTTTTTTTGATTTTTGTCTTTCTTATATGTCATCTTATAAACCTAGTTGTACTCATGATCTTTTCAAAACCTAGATGTTAGGCTTCACCATATAGCATATAGTTGGGGTGTTAAGGGCTACCAATCAGGGGGCTCATAAGATCAAGTGAAAAGGTTATTTGTGTGTGGATATCTCTCCTTCCTTTCTTGGATCATATGTTAGTGGTAGTTCAATGTTACTTATCCTCTTAGTGTAAATTTACTTTGTAAGTTAATTTTAGTTTATATAGGTGATGTTGTAACTTATTGGTTTCCATACTTAATATTTCCTAACATACTATCGAAAGAATAATGTTTAAGCATATTTGATAAATATCCATATGAGGTCTTTGATTATCATACTTATGCTAAGGTTATTTGATTTTTTAGTTATTGCATGTGAAATATTAGATGTGGCTATTCTTTTAGACTATTCTTTCATTTAACAACCATAATGATCAGTTACCATTTATGGCTTTGATATAGTTCATAGAATTTAACATAAGTTGGGATGCTCATGCAGAAACACTGATATGTTATCTTGATGTGAATGAGATGTATATGGAAAGCATTGAAAAAATGAGTCTTATTACAGACGCTTATTTTTTCATTAAAATAATTGGAAAGAATGAAATATTTCCTAACCTTTCTTATCATTGTAAAAAAGTGTTTATTATTATTTTATCCACTATAATCTTGGCATAAATGTAATTTGTTATAATATACTCATCTGATTATTTTATTGATTGAGTATTCCATAGTTGCTAAAATGTATATGTCACTCTTCTCTATTATTAGTGATTTCATTAAACCTTTGGTAAATGATTGTTGATTTTATATTTCTAAATTCAAGTGCATTTTATTGCATAAATCAATTAAATGAAGGGGCCTATTATATTGGTGTTGTTCAAAATTCATAAGGTGATTAAGACATAGATAATACATGATAGGTTATTGTAGTTACATCTATATTTTGGTTGAGTTACGGGATGTATGAAGGATTATTTATTTTTGATTTCTTTTATTATGGCAATGGTTGCATTAGTTCCATTTTTACCCAATCCTAAAATGTTAGTGGGAAGTTATGAGATGGTTGCAAATATAGTTAAAGCTTATTTCATGGTACCCATTTGGAAAAAAAATTTGTCAGTAAACTAAATGAGCATGAACCAACTTGTTTTGGAAATAGTAAGGATTGAGTGGTTTTTTTATTATATGATAGAAATATTGATTGGTTACATGTACTAAAATTGAGGCAATGTGTTATATTCACCTATTGGTAGTTGATTGCTATTTTGGAATGAATTAGTAATCTTTTATATGTTAAATATAATTGAAGGCATGAAATGGAGTATTTCATGTTTAGAGTATTCTTAAATGTTTAGAATTAAGTTGGTTATTGACACTTAATTAATGAATTATGAGGCATTATAGTGAGAATACCAATGTCAAGGATCATTTATTTGATCCCAATTGCTAGCACCATCTAATGTGATAGTGTTATGATCTCCATTTCTATATCCAAGTTAACATTTTTTGATTGATTAGAAACTTGCCATTTATAGTAAACTATATGGTTACAGTGTATGATCTTAAGTTACATGTAACTCCTTGCATATGGGTTACTAAGTGATGCATTAATGAACTGTTGTGGATAATATAACCTTATATTTTTATTTTTTATCACATGAAATAAAGATGGTGTGATGATACCTAACCACTATGGATCTTGGCATAATGATCCAAGGGGGATAACACCAAAATTGATATCTGTTGATATGAAGTGCAAAAGGTTGAGTGGTTTATAAGTTAATGGTTATTTGTTGGGTTAATTATTTATATGGATCAGATTTAATGCTAGATTTATTTTTGACTCTTAATTATTAATTTAGGGAAATTAGTTGAAGAGTTAAGGTTATAAACAATTGTGAATTGAGAATAGAAGGGGAATCTAAGTGGCATACAAATTAACATAGTTGTGTCCTTAACTTCTGATTGTGATATTGATTTATGATGGAATGATGTAGCTATAAATTAAGGTTAAAGAAAAAGTTTGATTGTAATATATTTTATTATTTATGAACAAGACCTATCAAACTCATGAGACCTTACATGAATCCAAAATGTAAGGTGGAAGTTGTCTATAATATAGTTAAGATCTTAGCTGACCATATACATGAGGGTTAATTAGTGGTCAGGGATTCGAAACAATAAAGGAAATAAAGTCCTTTTTAATCCATTGGTTAATAAATTTTCCAATTGACAACTTGGTTTAAGGATCCTAAGCTAGGGATTCATCTATGCATCACAATAAGTAGCACCATAGTTTTCCATAATAATTTTATTTTGTTTTATTTACTTGAATAGTTTGTTTTGGGTGCTCATGCTCAATTTAGGTGATGGTGTAGGCATGCATTCTTATTATTTTCCTAATTATGGTAAAAAAATATTTAAATACTTGCATGATGATGCTTTACCATTATAATTCTTAGATTTTAGTTGCTTTATTGTATGTTTTGATTGATTGAATACTAAGGATTGTACAGGAATAAATTGAAAAAATCTATTATTCATTGTTTTAATTACTACTAGTGTTTGTATTACCTAATGACTTGGTACTTATTGCTATCTCCAAAATATCCCAAATGTGGAAAAATGTGTTTTTACCCAAGTAAATAACCTAAATTATGTAGGTTTGAGTCTCTTAGATAGGGTAAATAAATCTATATGGTCTTATTGGGAAGGTTTCTACTTTCATATAGTTCATGATTATTGTTATAGACCACATAACTATATGATTTGAACTGCATGTGGATCTATTAAAGTAAAAATATTCCCTATAGAATCTTCTATGGATAAATACCCTAATTAAGGGAATTACATAAAATTAACTTTGGTTTTAGGTTTTGGGTGTAATACACAAAACCAAACTATGTGTAGTAAAGCTTATTTACAATTCCACTTTGTATTCTCAATGAAATGATGCTAAAAATTTTGGGTTGTTTTAATTTGTTATTATGTAATTTTATATGTGGAAAGATAAAGGTTCTAATAAATTCATAAATATTTCATTTAGATACTATTTAACATTTAATGTTGAATGTTTATTTTGATTAGGCATAAGTGAATATATATTTTTGTTTGCATGTGAATATGAAGTTAGGATAGTTAAAATATTTTAAGATTATTTTTCCATGTCACATATTTCCCTTATGGTTCATGTGTATTCCTCAGGATTATTTTTTTTTCTCATGCATATTATGTTTACATATTATTGACCACTCAAAATTTATAGAATATATATTTTTTTATTTGAAAAATTTAATCTTAAAAAATATTACATGTAAGTTTTGGAAGTTTATAAAAAATATAAACATTTAATAAAAGTATAGTTTAGTTTGATTTTTTTATCCATCCTGCCAACCTCATGTATCTAATAAAAATATTAGCCTCAAATAATAAATATATATTATTGACCACTCAAAAGTTATAGAATATATATTTTTATTTAGAAATTTAATCTTACAAAATATTATAAGCAAGTTTTGAAAGTTTATAAAAAATATAAACATTTAATAAAAGTATAGTTTAGTTTGATTTGTTTATCCATCGTGTCAACCTCATGTATCTAATAAAAATATTAGCTTTAAATCATTTAATAGGGTTTATTGAGATTTATGTTTAAAGTTGTGAATTGAAAAGTTATGAGGGAAGTGATGTAAATGATCAAACATTTTTGTAAAACATGTAAAGGTACAATAAAATAATATATTTGAGATATAAGATAATTACCTTTTATAATATTTATACAATTATTCATGAGTAATATTTCTAAGTCAGTTAATAGTAAAATTAAAACACTTTTCAATAATTTAAAATAGTTGAAAATATATATAATGTGTTATTTTTGAAACTAAAATGGAACTTATATTTTTATGAAATAGTAAATTATTTAATTTGAGTTCACATATATCATCACAATATAATGTATCAATAATATCTAATTATATAATGTCACAAGAAAATTCAATTCATGCCATTTTATGATATTTATAATAGTATAATAAACCCCAATCTATCAATCAATTTTTTTATAATATCTATTAGTTTTTTATACTAATAAAGAAAGTAACTTCCTTAACTCATAACAATGCAAACATAAAATTTGATTGTACTCTAATAATGTAAATGATCCATAAGATTAATATGAAGTAACTTAAGAGAGGTAATTTACAATATATTCATATGAGGTACTTAGGGTACAACATACTCATATTCATATTCATATTCATATTCATATGGAGGTGCTTAAGGTACCTTGTGTTACAAAAAGATTGTTTATGATCAAGAAAGCATAAATTAATTGATTTTTTTCATGAAAGAATCACTTATTATGAGTGAATAAATAACCACAATGTAAAGTGATAATTTATTGTATTCCTTGATATAGGTATTGCCTTTCAAAAAATGGTCTTTAATTTATAATAAAATAACTCTAAAATGATTTCAACCATTCAATCATTTATTTTTCAATTTTAATATTTAAGTAAAAAAATTATGATAAATATCCTAACAATATTAATAGTTTTGTTAATAAATATTTTCTAATCTGTTAAATATTAATAGATATTTTTAAGAAAGAAAAAAAATTACACACTAAATTAGAATAATCATTGAAATAATAAACTATACTCTAACTTGGATTATCCACATGGAATGTATCTTTTACATTGTTGATTCACTTCACAAAATAATAAATGTGGAAATAAAGAGAGAAATTTTACAATACATATCCAATGTGTTATTTTTTCATAAAAATAATAATTTATGTACTTTTATAATAGCTATCATTCAAAATAAATGTTGAATAAGATATCTTAAATTATTTTCCATATAAAACTAAATTTATTTTTCAAAAAATGCAATTTTATTTCTCAATAAAGAGCTCTTACTTTTAAACACATTAATTCCAAATTTATTATAACCAATCTCATCATAAAAATCACACATTTTTAAATAGTATTTTCCAAATCAAACAATCATAACAAATATATTAATAGTTTTATTAATAAAATCTTTAATATTTTAATTCAATAAAATATTTTATACACCAAAAAGTAGATAAATATCTAATGAATGGTTATGTAAATATTGTGGAAAATTTGTTTAAGAATGGAACAGCCTAATAATGTGGCTTTATAATTTTATATTTCAACCAACACAAATAGACTAATATAAAAATATAAATATAAATACAAGTTTAAATTTTCACCCAACATCAACCACTTTTAATTAACATATTGATGTTTCTTGGAAAAATATGTTATATTTTACATGTTTAAATTGTATATGTATAATATATATACAAAAATATATCTTCACACTTTGTACATATATGTATATACATATTATATATATGAATTTATACATATGTATATGAACATATATTATAATTTTAATTAAATATTCATTTTAATTTAGAATAGGATATATGTGTGTGTGTGTGTGAATATACATGTGTATACATAATATTTTTTTAACGTGTTTCAATAGGTAATATTTATATAGAATCACCAAATTACATAGAATGTTTGTATTTCAGCCCATATTTTGTAAATAAATATATAGCATATTATAATGATGAGTAATTATAAATCTAATTCAGTGCGCTCTTTCAACTAAACATCCATGAGTAAAGGGTATCCACACCATTAAATTCACTCAGAGCATGATCCTAACCTTAACCATTTGATATAGCTTTGTATCACGTACCTAGAGAGATTTTTACCCTAATATATGGATATAAACAACCATCATCCTCACCAATTGGACTAAAACCCTTTCAGTATGTATACATAATATACAAATACATGACTTTATATAAAATCATTATATTTAATACATAACTTCAATTTGTTGAGACTATTAATTTTACATGTATTATTTTCTCAAATTATAAATAATGTGCTTAAACCCTAACCCTTGTAGTTATATTTTATTTTTTTATTTCTTTTTTTGACATACAAACATGTGATTGTATATTCTAAATTAGAGGTGATGTAAAATACTTGTTTTATACATAATGTGAATTTACTAGTGTACAAAGTGTTTTTTTAAACTAATTGATTAGTCTTAATGTTAAATGTATAGCCAAGGTATTTTCATAAAATTAATAGACACTAGTTTTACATCTTTTATTCATTTTAAAGTGTATTTCATTCACAATACATATGCCCACTATATATCATTCACAATGTACATATATAAATATATATTTATTAAATTTTTTTGCATACAATATGTATATGTGTATACCCATTGTATGTATACATGTAGATACACATAATAGATACCATTCATGATCACTTTAGGGAATGATTCACAATAGATATAGATTTATGTATAAGCATTATGTGTATTTACATGTATAAAAATATTGTGTACATATATATGTATATGCAATTTTTATATAAAATGAGCAAATAAAAATGTAAAATTAGTTAGCTGTTAATTATATAAACATCATATGAAACATGTGTATATGTAAAATGTGTATGTATATGTATGTGCACATTTTATGTCACATGTATGTTTATATAAAAATTGTGAATATATTTTAGTGTACACATTTTGTATATAGGATGTGTTTATATGCACATTGTGTACACACACACACACACACACACATTTGTCTATATATTATGCACATACATGTGTATAAATAGTGTTCTTGTATATATGTATACATAGTGTGAATATAAAATTTACAAAATATGTATACACATGTATATATCTATGTGTTAGGTTTTTACATTACAAAACAAGCTTTTTAAATCTTTATATTGTTTTATATTGAAAATTAATTATTTTCCATCTTCTATCTTATTTTATATGTGCATCTTGTTTTATTATTTTAAAATAATATCAATATAACTTTATATATTTGTATTATTTAAAATTTCATTCTTATTTTATGACACGTTCATCGAATGCATATCTCATTTTACATTCAAATTGAATGAATCAAATGCATTAACAACATAGCATTTAGAACGTATACACACATCTTTTATGAATGATATCTATAATAAAAAAGAAAACAAAAGATGCAAAATTGGAATCTATTAATTTTATAAATAAACTCTTGATGAATAATAATAATTCATGTACTTTCTATTGAGTGTTATTGTATAGAACCTTTCACCTTTAATTCCCATCAAAATCTAGAATTTAACTCGTATGAATTAGGAAAAATGCATGACCTTGATTTTCTATGTGGGGATATGTAGGTAGCTCAAATAGAATAAGCATGGGAAAATAGGAACCTATTTGAATGAGCATGGAAAAATAAAGAACCTTAAGAAAATAAATTCATGCATTTTAAATATTTTAATGTTTTTAAAAATTATAGAATATATCTGAGAATTAGCGACTACCAATTATGTAGTTTTTTCTCATTTTATACTATCTTTACAAGTTTCAAATAGAAGTGAATTTATGTTTTGTATCTACACTAATAATATACATGCATATGAAAAATGTGTATAAAATAACAAAAAAATATGTAAAACTAGCAGTCACTAATTTTATAACAAACCTACATATGTGACAAACATGAAAACTAGATATAAGTTCATGTATACACATTAAAAAAATCATATATAAATAAAATAAAATGAGAAATAAACATAAATCAAACTAACATCCACTAAATTTATAATCAAACTTTAGATATGCACTAAAATAAACTAGTGGTTAATTTTATAAGTAAACCTTAGATATGTGTTACACATGAAGACTACATGTGAATTGATGTATTTACCAATGGTACATATACATATATATCCACATTGTCTATAAAATATAAAATAGATGATTATTGTGTATAAAATAGAAAAGATATGATTATGTATTTTTTAATTGATAATTAAAAATAGTAAATCTTAATTTTACAAGATTAGTAAAAAAAAAAAATTCTTTCATCATATAAAAAACAACCTTTCTTTCAAACTAGCATCCGCTACTTTCTCTATCATATAAATTACACCTTTATATATATAATATAAATTTTTAAAATTATATAAATATATTTAATATTATAAAATTATTTTTTATTATAAATATATCATATACCTATGTCTAATATTATATATAATAAATATAACAATTAGACATATTTATATGTAACTATGGTTATGAAACAAACAATAAAAAAATTTAAAAATTAAATAATATGTCCTTGTGAAATCTGACACTACATTAGAATTGATAATCTTATATTCATTAATATATATTTTTTATAAAAATGGTATAATTTTATATTCATATATGGAACATTTAGTATAATAATTTTTAAAAGTAATACATTGTGTGTAATGTGACATTAATTTTTGGGTGGTAAATAGTTTTTTTAAATGAGTAATCAGGCTTTTGTAATCTGACATATAAACATTTTAGTAAAAAAAATGGATCATGGAATCTTATTTTTAGGTGAAAGTAGTTATTTATAAAATAAATATATTCTCACTTGTATAAATACCAAATTTGACATCTATTTGATGAATAAAAAGTGACGATTTATTAATGACAAATAAAAATAAATGGAAAAATGAATATATATGTAAACTCTAATTTTGTTTTGGGATTTGTTTTGAACTTAGCAGTAGAAGAAATAAATTTTTTTGTAAGAAATATCAAAGTTAAAAAACATATTTTAAATACAAAATATAATTTTAAAATAGAATAATATAATAATAGGATGACTATAATCATCATTACAAACAAAAAAAACCTAGAGGTACACAAGTTCTACTCTTGCATATGTTCCTATCTTATACTAATTTAGATTGTAAAACCTTGATTAAAATAGAAAACTAAATGTATTTTATATTTTAGACTATGAAATTTAATAATAAGTGTAAATATGAAATAATTAAAATTATTTTACAAGTGGCATATGTTAAATATATAAGTATTACAGAGATCAAAATACTTAAATTTTTTTATTTGTTGATTAACAATGAAAAACTTATAATAGTGGAAAGGGATTGGAAGTAGGCCTATGAATTGATATGATATTTAAATAACTCTTTATATGTGTAGGTGTTAAATTAATATAATAATGTTAAATATAATGATTGTATCTAACATTACTATATTGGGCTTTAATGTCTCTCTATGACTGTACACTTGATTATGCACGTTTAAAATACCTTTGTGTTTGAGATCAAAACACCTGATTATGTGAAAAAATACAAAACTAAATATCTTTATCATAAAAATCCTATCTACTTTTTAAATGTATAAAAATTCAAAAATATAATAAGTTGAACTAAACCTAATCACTCTTATTGATGATTTATTGTTGCCTACATATCCAATACTCTGAAGAGGGAAGTCATGCCACATGTAGTTCTTATCCTTAATGTGAATATGAAATTGTAATCATTTTATATATGAATGTAAGAAATCTTGTATTTATATAATTTAAAATATACACTCTTGACTTTGTTTAGTGTGCTTCATACTTGGTTGCCGACTGTTCCTAGTGACTGATTTGTAATTTGGGAAGAATATGGCATATTTGATCAATATGCAATAGTGTATAAATGATTAATAGATGAGTTCCAAGTGAATATTAAGTGTGAATTTTATTTATATTTATATTCTTACATTTGGCTAATTCATCATGCCCCAAATATTCTAGGCAAATGGTCTAACACATAGGAATGATTTAATTTAAAAAATAAAAATTATTGGGTGAGGATAACTAATGTCACCCTCAAGTTAGTTTCATTGATTAAATTGTCTAAGCCTAAAGTTAGTGTCCAAAAAATATGAATTTGGATATAGTGATTTTTATATGTCCAATTAAGATATTTATTTAGTTTGACATAGATTGAGAGGGTCATGTAGATGGTTTATAATAAAATGGGAGAGTCATACTCATAACAAGCATGTGAATTGAAAGAATGGCGAATACAAGGAATGTATGTGTGTACAAGTCATATATGGTGAAATTAGATCAAAATTAAAATCATCAAGTATTTGATATTATATTTTAGTATTTATAAATTCCTCCCTTTTATTATAGTAGTGAAATGTAATATAAATACTAGAGTAAAAGGATAAAGTATACATGAATATGTAAAAAACACTTTGTCTTTGAGATATGGATATAAATATACAAATTTTATTTATGAAAACCTCTAATTAAAATGTAATATTCAATGTCCATATGTGAAATATAAAATTGAAATTTTAAAATTGAAAAAAAATTAAGAGTAGGGAAGGAGTACACTTATATGTGAGTAAATTGTGTTTCCATATACTATGTTGGAGATGATGATTTCTTGTTAAAGCAATTTGAGATTCGGGGTGATTGTGCCCCAAATTTGTGTAAGTATGTAATCCCTTTGGTTGTGAAGATATAATTTAAAACCATCATAAATATGGATTAGTGATAATACCATTGAGTGTCACTAACCTAAAAAATACTAACTTAAATAATTAATTTAGCTATGACTATGAAACTCGAGATAATAAGGTGGGAATCACACAATGGGTTTGATACAGGTGATTCCATGTATTTTAAGCATATTTAAACCTAAATATACATTACAATAAAAATCATGAATCAACCACTACATAAGGATTTAAAAATTCAAGTTTTCTCACTACCTTGTGCCATTGAATTGTGTTTGTAAATAAATGAATTTAAATATTGCACATTTAAAAAGAAGTAAATGTGCACGAACAAGTATCATGCCTCAATAAATATATGCTAATCATAAATTGTCATATTATCTATGTGAATAAACCAATATCATGCCTCATGAATCATTTTAAATTGGTATAAAATGTTATGCATTTATATGCTAAATTTGAAAACTTATATCTCAAATATATTTGTATGTGAAAAATTATAATGTTTGCTCTTGTAAACCTTGTGCACATGCATGGCATATGTAATAAATTGTATCAAAAATTTTAACCTGTAACTCAGGTCTCTATAAATTGAGTGAATATGCATGAAATATTCCTCCATAATGTATACTAATGTCTAAATATTAGTCACATATCTAAGTCAATCTGATATTTGAACTACTTTGATATACGAACCAATGTAAATCTTTGAAATTTGTACCCTATTCCCAAAATATAATTTTTTTTGTTCACAAATACTTGTGTCTTTATGATAAGCTCACTAATATGACCCTATTTTGAGGTGAGGTATGTAGCTTATAATTCAATCATATAAAAATAATATGGAAATATATCATGTCATGTATAAATATGTAATCATGTAAATATGTGGAGAATATGTCACCAAATCATGTATGTAATGGTTTAACCTATTTTAAATTAAAATAAAACAAATAAATAGATCTAAACTATTCAAATTGATATATATATATATATATATATATATATATATATATATATATATATATATATATATATATAATTTTAAATGACATAAAAATAACATATTGACAAAAAAGTATGTAAACCTCCCTTAAATTGATTTTATGTTTACTATGCATGCTGACTATGACTAGAAACTATGTGAAAAATATGTTAAATATGCCATAACTAAAAACAAGAATTAAAATTTGTTATTAAAATACCACACTAAGAGGAAAAGTATGCAATGCATCTTTTTATTCTTACTACAGTCACATCCTAGTTGACTTTGCAACTAATTTTCTGATTTAGGCACATGTGGCTATATGCGAGGGTTTATTGATTTTTGTATGTCTTAATTTGATTTACATAAGACCTTTAAAACAAAAACCTATCTCCTACATAATAAAAATAATAGAGATCAAATGTAAAATAGGGGAATATGGTTAGAGAAATAACCAGGCTACCCTAAAAAAACTATATTTAATCTAAGTGCTACCTACATAACATAAATTGGCCCCAAGCTGATGTAATTTTCCCTCCTAGAGTTACTGTGTGAATTTTTAGTTTACTATATGAATTAAGGTAGATATATTTATTTGATTGATTGATAATGAGTGCCCTTGACCTATAATAAAATTTATTTAGACTTTTCTTATGATTGTTAAAATGCTTCAAAATTAAAATTATAAGAAATAGTGATATTTTACTCAATGTGCAATAGTATTTTTCAAGTGATTACTAGATAGTTTATATAATAATAAATATCTCATATAGACTTTAGGTTAAAAGGAATGTTGAATTGTCTAATCAATTTAAAGATATCAATTTTAAACATTGTCAAGCACTTAATGATTAAATTTATGTGTCTAAATTTGTCCCCACTTTATTTTAGTGATGCAAAAAAGTGATAGTACTAGAGTAAAGTAGATACAACCTAGGTTTATATACACACATTATTATTTGATATGAAGATTGATTATGAGTTATTCCTTAATTATAAACCTAAAATAATGCCACTAAAATTAGTTACTATTCATATTTGAAAATTAAAAATTTGAAGTTTGCAATCTGATTTTTTTTAAAGAGAGCAAGAAATGTAGACACTTGAAATAGCATGTAAATTGATTGCTTTGTAAATTGAATGGTGGAGTATTGATATTGAAGGCACAACCCTCTTTAGAGTTGATTTTAAGCTCAAAAATGTTAAAAGGGAAGTTAAAATATGGAATAAGAATAGCTTTGGGAATATCTTTGAGAAAAAAAATGCTATTAAGGAGGATATTCTAAAAATACAGGAAAACATTCAGAAGGAAGGATATACTCCTGACCTCCTCATTGAAGAAAATGAAAAGTTGGCTCAATATCATGACATCATCACTAAAGAAGAAATCTATTGGAGACAAAGATCAAGGTTGTTATGGTTGAGTGAAGGAGATAAAAACACAAAAAAATTCCATCTATCCACTCTTAAGCATAGAGCCAAAATTCACATATCACACCTAAAAAAGGGAGATTTGAATATTATAGAGGATAAGGCCATCATGGATGAAATGGAGACTTTTTTCTCTTCTCTAATGAAGGTTGATCCTAACATCAATTTGGATAATCAGGCTGAAATCCTTAGAGTGATTCCACCTTTGGTTTCGAAGGAACAGAATAAAATGTTAAGCTCAATTCCTAAGGATGATGAAATTTTCAAAGCTGTTTGTTCTTTAGGAGGAGATAAAGCTCCCGGTCGTGATGGTTTCCCCATTTTTTTCTTCCAAAAACTTTGGAAATTTGTTGGTAAAGATGTATGTGATGTTGTGAAGGAATTCTATGGAGCTGAAAAGATGCTTAAGGAAGTCAACTCCACCTTTTTGCACCTGATTCCTAAGAAAATTGGTGCTGATTCTCCTAATCAGTTTAGACCGATCAACCTTTGTAATTCTTTCTATAAAATTATTTCCAAAGTTCTTACTTCCAAACTTATTCAAGTGATTCCTTTGATTATTTCTGATCAACAAAATGGCTTCATCCTAGGTAGACAAATCCTTAACTCTATCATCTCTGCTCATGAGAATATTCATTCCTTGTCTTGTTCTAACAACCAAGGGTTCATTATGAAAGTTGACATAGCAAAGGCCTATGACAGAGTTGATTGGTCATTCCTCTCAAACAGTCTATTAGCTTTTGGCTTTGACCAAAAGGTTGTTGGTCTTATTCATCAATTGATTTCTACCTCCTCTATTGATGTTTTGGTTAATGGAAGCTCATCTCATTTCTTTTATCCCTCTAGGGGATTGAGACAATGTGATCCTTTATCCCCCATCATTTTTGTTATTATGGTTGATTGCTTGGGGAGATATATTGGAGACTTAGTCCATAGAGGTTTCTTTAAGGGATTATAACCTTCTTCCCATCCTCTAATCTGTTCTCATGGACAATTTGTTGATGACACCATCTTTATGGGTAAGGCTGAAGTCAAGGAAGCCAAAAATTTAAAGGAAGCTATTAACTTATATTATTCTGCCTCTGGTCAATTGGTTAACTGGAATAAAAGTGTTGTGTTCTTTATCAACACCCCTATCCAGAAGCAAAATAAAATTGCTAAAATACTTAGATGTTCTATAGGACCTCTCCCCTCTTCTTATTTGGGTCTTCCTCTTAGTGTGAAGGTCCCTGATGCCTTTTGGGAAGATCTTATTAAGAAATTCAATAAGAAACTTGCGGGATGGAAAGGAAATATTTTAAGCCAGGCAGGTAAGTTAACTCTTCTCAAAGCTTGTCTTCAAAGCATACCTACTTATGCTTTAAGTCTCTTTAAAATTCCTATTAAATTTGCTGAGTTTATTGAAAAAATTCAAAGAATTTTCCTATGGACTGTTACTGAGGAAAAAAGGAGAATGCCTTTAATTTCTTGGGATCATGTTTGCAAACCTCTCAGTGAAGGGGGATTGGGGATTAGGAAAATCAAAAGTATGAACAAAGCTCTTTTAGCCAAACTAGGATGGAGAGTTTACCATGAAAATAACGAGTGGAGTACCATATGGAAATGTAAGTACTTCTTTAATGCTAAATTCCTTCCTGATTTCTTCTCTTCTCCTGATGTTATTCATCCCTCTTCCATATGGGGGGCTGTTTAGGGGACCAAGAAAACTTTAGGAAAATGATGTTCTTGGAAAATTAGTAATGGGCTTAAGGTGAAATTTGGGATGATGTCTAGTTAAAGGATCATCCCTTGATTGGAGATTTTCATGACAAGGATTTAGTTGACCAATGCAAGCAGAGATATGGCATATTAGTTAGTCATTATTGGTAGAATGATTCCTGGGTGAATTTAACTGATGTTGATCAAGGCTTTAGTAATATCCAATTATCTCTCAATGCTGTCTCTCTTTATCCTTATCTTGAGGATAAGATTATTTGGCATGCTGACCCTAGTGGCCAATTTAAAGTCTCTACAATCTTTGCTTCAAAGGAAAAGGGTAATCAACCTTTTTGGTCTCATGCCTGGATTAAGGGGCTCACCCCCAAAATTAATATCTTCTTTTGGACTCTGCTTCAAAATAAAATTCTGACCCTTGACAACTTGCAAAAAAGAGGTATAAATGTGGTTAATAGATGTATTTTATGCAAAAATGGATTTGAAGATAGAGACCATATGTTTTTGAATTGCTCTTACACCTAGCAAGTTTGGACTGAGATTCTTAATTTTGGGGTATAACATGGGTCCATCAAAACAATGTGGAACTCTCTTTTAAAAGCTGGTGCTGCCCCTCTAAGGATCCTGATGCTCATTTTCTTTGGAAACTCACTCTCCCTCATCTCTGGGGGGTATCTGGAAAGAAAGAAATAATAGAATATTCAGGAGTAAAGAACTTCCAGGATGGGTGCTTGGTCAGAATATCATTAGAGCCATCAAGGAGAAATTTAAATCCCAGAGGGATTCTAATCAAACCTTCCAATTTGATAACCCTTTACGATCTAAAGGGTCTAATTTGAAAACTGATAATCCAAGATCGATCATAAAATGGTTTGTTCCTCCTAATGGATGGATCAAAGGGAACTTTGATGGATCAGCTAAGGGAAATCCAAGAAGAACGAGATGTGGAGGGGTATTGAGAGATCATGTGGGAAATGTAATTGATGCTATTTTTGTCCCAACTGGTAATTCAAATAGCCATATTGCTGAAGCTACTGCAGCCCTCTGTACTATTAAATTAGCTATTGATTTGGGGTATTCCAAATTATGGTTGGAAGGTGATTCTTTAAATATTATTAACATCCTAAATAATAAAAATTCAATATCATGGTCTATTGAGGCTACGGTTATGGAAATCAAAGCCTTAATTCAAAAATTTGAAAAAGTGGTCATATCCCATACATATCGAGAGGCCATTGCTGACTGGATAGCCAATCATGCTATTCAAACAGGGCATAAGGTGAGGTGGCTTGATGAATTAAATAAGCACGTTGATCTTAAAGTGCTTATTAATTATGATGCCATTCATTCTAAAGTGGGAAAGATTTGCTTAGATTAGCAATTTAATGATTTGGTGGAGTGGCCTTATGGCTGTTAGATTACCTTCCCTGAGAAGGTACATTCTAGAGAATGGCACATGGTCACTACATGTATCATCAAATAGGATAACTCCATTTCAAGTTACAAATAATTGGTTCCATTTCAACCTTTTTACCTTTTGTGTTTGGGTGCTTCTAATTTTTCATTTGCTTTACAATATGAGGGGTGAACTGTGAAAGCAAGAGCCCAAAAAATGTGATGAATGGAAGGCTAGATAGGACGTATGGAAGATTCTATAGTAAGGGAAGGTGGTTAGTTATCTGGAGAGTTTGCATGGCTTTAAACCCCATGTCACTATTGCCTTCTATAAAAATTGGGTTGATGATAGAGTTATTCTCCACAAAGTCACTGTGAAGCTTACTAAGGAATTCATTGCCAAGGTCACAGGGATTCCCATGGGTGGTATTAAGTTCTCAAAATAGACCATTATCTCTAATGTGGCCTAAAAAAAATTTTTGAAGATGGATGTAGAGGAGAAGCAATTGGAAAAGAATGGAGACTTCTTTGATGTGGAACAGATAAAAGGAATTTGGCGAGATGTGCTATGATGTATCTGTGAGTACTTTATCCTTGATGGTAGGAATAAAAGAGTTCACAAATTTCATTTTGTTTTTCTCAACCACTTTAGGCACAAGGATAGAATTTCTTTCCCTTTCTATTTGTGTTTTTCATTGCTTCAAATCTTGTATGCCCATAGGAAGGAGTCTCGCCCCATTTTACATGAAGGTCTAATACTTCTCATAGAGGGTTTTTGTAAAAATAAATCCATACCTTCGAATCCTTATTCTGATAAACATAAGGGTTCTCAGTCTAAAAAGTGTAAGAAGGATGAGAATGTTAAAGGGATAGAAAAGGAAAAACTAGAACCCTCTAGTTCTCAAAAACAAATTGTAGAAGAGGATTTTGAGTCAGAGAGTACTGAAAGCTCTAAGAAGGATGTCATGGAGAAAGAGGAAGGGATGGATGTTGGGGAGTTCAGCTCTAATTTGGATGGATATCTGAAAACTAAAGGAAAAATTAAGAAAGGGAATGAAGGGGATACACCTGAGGGAAACTCAGAATAGAGTAATTCTGACAATGAGGCTAATCAAACTGTGTCTGGGGGAGGTGTCAAAGATAAAGATATTCTAATTGATGATCTAGCCTCTATTAAAAAGGAGGATCACATGGTTTTGGTTTCTACTCCTGCTATGGAGACTAGGGGACAAGAAAAGGAGGACCTTGTTCAGCATGAAGACCCTATTGAGACTAAAAAGCAAGAACTGATGGATAGGGAGGAACATATTGAAAAGGTTGATTCCCCTCCACATGAGATTGTAGAAGACACTAGTGAATCTCCACAGAGGGAAACCAAGCTTTCCTTCCTGCATTCTGCCAAGTTCAAAGCTGACTCTATTCTCCAAGTTGATTCTTGGATCTATAATAAAATAATGGGGCTGAAGAAGAAAGTGGAAACAATGCAACACAATCAGGATGTTGATCGGACCATAATCAACCATTTAGAGGTGCAAATGAGAGATACCCCAAAAAAACTTAAAGATTATGAGCATAATCTTAGAATGCTTATCAAAGAAAGTAGAACAAAGATGGAGTAGGTAACATCAAACATCTATGTTGCTACAGCTAACCTTGGTAAAAGAGCAAATGAAGAAATAATATCCTTGGAGGGTCCAAGTAAGAGGATAAGGCAGAGTTTGAGAAAGAAAGCCTTACAAGTTGCTGCTACTTTGGCTACTAATTCCATCCAAGATACTACTACGATTGGGAAGGAGGTTGTCAACATGATCATGGAATTGCAATAGAAGCCTAGGGTCTTCTTTGTTGGTTTTGTTCCTTTTTAGGTCCTTTTTGCTGGTTGTTGTAACTGGTTATTATTTTTGATCCTGTTTCTTGGTTCTTGGTCTTAAACTTTATTTGAGGTTCCAGGTCCTTGTAAAACCTAGGTACTTTTAGTGGACTATGCTTGTGGTTTCAGGTCCCTGTAAAACCTGATTTTGATGCTGCTCTTTAGTAGGTTTCAGATATGCCTTTCTTGGTGGCTGTTAATGTTTTATCTTTTTTGTTTCTGTTAAAGGGTTTCAGGGTCCCTTCAAAACCTGCTTTTACCATAATCTAAAACTCTGAAATGGACAATTATATGCATTCTTGCTGATGCATTTGGATAAATGTTTAACTTGAGTAAAATTGAGAGGGATCAAATCTTAATTTGAAAACCTTTGAAATCCCTTGATTTATAAATATTATATGATCCACCTCTCATTTGATTATGTAGAGTACTGCAGAGAATAACTGAAGGGGTGGAACCACCTACTATGGCTCACTACCTATACAAAGTGTAACCATAAACATTAAGTTTCAGTATATTATAATGTGATCCACTTGAAACATAAATATGAATCATGTTACTATAGATGGATCTAGATTCTATTTTGAAATTTTATAACTTTGTAACTTTTGAACTTGAGAAATTTTAGAAGTTTTGAAACATTATAATTTTTGAAAATTTACAACTTTTGAAACTTTTGAACTCAATTTTTTTTTGAATTTTACAACTTATAAAACTTTTTAAACTTTGATAAATTTTAAAATTTTACTATTCCCATGTAAGAATATGAACATGAATGAATATCATTTGCCCTATATCTATAATGAATCAATATTGAATGACATTTGAACTTGTAACTGTTTAGAAAATTGTTGATGTAGGAATGAGCTCACATGCATGTCTCGTGCCCTAATAATCTAAAAACATTGAATCAAACTAAAATATAAAAACTATATACTATCCTAAATATGTTTTTTTTTATTAAGAGGACTTTGAACTTTCAAAACAAGACCAATGTGATGGCCCCCTTTTGAGATGAGAGACGTAGCCTGAAAATCACTTCTCTCAAAAGATAAATATAAAATATGTGAAATATATAATCATGTAGTATAACTTTAAACTTAATTGGATTTTAACATAGTATTGAATGTAACATTTTAACTATATACGAAACATGTATGGAATAGAAATAAAATTGAAGCACATAATCATGATGTGCATGATATATATCATGGCACAATGAGTAAATATATAAATAATGCATGATATGAATCATGAAACCATAGTAACACATAATGAACATATAAACAATGTCATACAATATCACTTTTATATATATATATATATATATATATATATATATATATATATATATATATATATATATATATATATATATATATAAGAAATAACATGTATATATTTCAAACACAAGGCTAAGGGCCACACATAATAGACAAATAATTGTTATCATGTAATAAAATAATAATGTAAAATAAACATAGAGGACATGAGAATAGTTTACATTCATCATATATATCTAGGGCATTGCTAAAAAAAATCATTTTCATGTAACCCAATGTAAAGTATGAAATTTTAGAAAACATTTGTATGATATATAGCTTGGTATGATAGAGAGGTTGTGAATAGATACAACTTGTTGAAGTGTACATGAAGAATAAATAGATTCCTCAAACTTAGCAAGGTTGTTGGGTTAAGGGAAGCCCAACATCGAAAACCATGTGAAAGTATGTCTTGTATCACACTCACATACCTCATGAAAAGTATCATATATTTAAAACTGAAATATGTTATCTACCTAACATAGAATAAATAACATATGCAAAGAAGTAAACTATTAACATTTAAAAATGCTTTTAAGGTCCTAATTTTAAATTTTTAAAATGATTTTTTTTATTTTTTTATTTTTGATATATATATATATAATTTTTTCATATCTTTTTTTTTTGAATTTTTAAATATTTAAATTGAAAAAGATTTGAAAAGGGGTGTTAATAAGCAAGGTTTCAAAAAGAGAATAAATAGGAAGAATTTGAGAAATCCGCAATGAGGTGATAATATATAATATGGCAAGGAGGAAGACAAGAAATACCCCCAATGTATATGTAAAATAATTGTGTTAATGTAGATAAGTAAGTTATGCCTTCCATTATACCCCTAATGGGAAAGAATCTAGATGTGCCCATAGAAAATTTAGATAAATAGATGTGATCATGTAAGTGTAAAGGAAGGAATAACATGGTAGATATGTCATAATAAGAAAGTGAAGTGTCATAAATAATGTCAATCGAAATAATTGTAAGATAGATATTTTTGGATTATTTGAATTAGTTTGAAAACCAAGAGGGAAATAAACTGAAGTTAAAAATGGAGACAAGTGTTAAAATAATGTTTGTAATGGGGATAGAATAAGTAGTAATGAAGTAAAATCAAATAAACTATGCAGAAATAAAAATATGAGTAGTTCACTAATTATATCTATGATGGGCATGCATGCATAACCCATGGTATGATATAAATGAATGACCTCTTGTGAATAGGAAGTGCCAAATATATATGCCTCTAAACAGACTTATTATAATATAACCATCTTAATCACTACTCATATACCCATCTAAACTTGTATATTCATGTGTAATAAGAGGATGCAACAACATATACCTATAATGAATCTCTTTGAATAACTTATGATGACTTAGGATATGAAAACTTTTTTATGTGCCACTTTCTACTTAAGATTATGTACCATACTCTTTGGAACTAACTAAATAAGCTCATGTGTAGCTATATCATGATTATAAGTAAATGGAAAAATTGATTCTTTAAAATGATCATGTGTAGTTATATAATTCTTAGAAATATATAGAGAAAATGATTCTATAATATACTCTTAAATAGTTATATAGACTATTTCATTACCATGTTGCTCAATGTATTTGCCTTCCAACTATTCTATAAGAAAAATAAATATCATTGGTTCCAAAGGATATTCATATTGGATTATTGTAATTTTGAACACTTGATTATCATGAATATATTTAAGATATTTATGCATTGTATAAGGTATTTCACTAATATTTTGTATCTAGGGGCATCCTAATAGCATATCAAATATTATTGTGATTGGTAGAACTAAGAATGGAGTGTGAACTATGAGAGGGGCCACTTGTAAAGATAGACTCTATGACTATGAGTATCTTGTAAATCTTGTTTGTATAACCAAGAAAATAAAAGAGTGTTATGGTGCACACATTTATGTTTGATCCATTGTCTATCATAACACTTTGTATGGATTTCTTGTCAATATATTCTAGAATAAAGAGTGCATGTATATCTGAATCATCATCACAAATTTCACTATCATCAAATGAAATCATAGGATGTGATGCTTGTTACTTATGATTGTACCAATACTACTATCAAGTGGATTTTTATATGTAAAAGGTGGAGGATAAACATTATATGAATAATGTACTTCATAAATGTCCTTGTTATGTGTAGCTTCATGATTTGGAAAAGGATCCTTCTTCATTTTGAGATTTTAATTGTCATTTACTTGTATCTTAGCCTCTTTATTAAGTGTGCCAATATCAATAATGTTCTCATAAATAAGATCTTGAATCTTATGTTGAATCTTGAAACATCTATTTTTGGAATTCTCAATACATACATGGTAGTCAAAATATGCATTACCATCAAAATTTATAGATCTTGATTTATATATTTCCACTTCCATTAGTGGTGTAAGATTCATAATAATACATGAGGATGTGATGATAACCTTTAAATTTCCTCCTTAGTGGAGCTTTTAATTGGAGATTTTGAGTTGGTTATGAGATAACATAACTATAAATTTAGCCTAATTCTTAATTTTGTTGGGATTGTTCACTTGTAATTGGAGATTTTTAGCTGGTTGTGAGATAACATAACTATAAATTTAGCTTAACTCTTGATTTCATTGGGTTTGCTCACTTGTCATTGGATATTTTGAGTTGGTTGAGAGATAACATAACTATAAATTTAACTTAATTCTTGATTTCATTAGGTTTGCTTATATAATTTGGCTTTCTTTGAAATTTGGAATTTTAAGAAAAATGAACACTTGAAGTCTTCTTGTGCTTATTCAAAGTAATCAATTTCACCTCACACTCTTTGACTATATGGCATAGTTCATCAAAAGATTTGAACTTCTCAAACTTAATATACTCTTGAAGTGGAGATAAAAAACTTTGAGTGAAGATATATTGGATTTGATTATCATCCATTTGATTTGTCATTCTTGATAGCATAGTCTTGTATCTTAGAATATATTCATTGATTATTTCATGAGACCCTTATTTGAGATTTGAAATTTGAACATATGAAATATTTTCACCAATGTTATAGAAAAGTGTATTACCATGTGTATTGAAAAAGGATTGAAATCCTTTATTTATTGAAGAGGAAGACCATAAAATCATATAAGATCATATTCTTTGAGACTTTTTCAAATAAACTTTATCAACAATTTATAATTAATTGCATAGTCTTGATAAGATACATAGATACACATGCATGTTATACAAGATCAATTTTGCCTTCATATAGAGGAATATTAGGATACATAATTATAATTAGCAATGGATAAGATGTACTTTCAGATTCCAAAGGATTATGCAACAAAGAACATGAGTTTGTGGAAGGGCTAGCATGAGAAATGGTTTGCTCTATTAGAGATAGTTTATCTTATAAGACAATAATGGTATGCTATAGGGTAATAGTTATAGAGGAGATTTTAGAAGTATAAGTAACATGAGTGGGCATAGGCATGTATATTTTTGGAAACTAAGAGATGTTACCAAACCAAAATATGATGTGATGGAAGTAACTAGAGGTGTAGTAATGGGAAGATATCTAATAGCAAAAATGAAAATATTAGAATATCTATCTTAGGAACATTTATTTTGTTCATCTCTAATAACATATAAGTATAAATCAAAAATTTATATATGATGATGAATATATTCATAAATTTTTCTTCATCACTTGGACAAGATTATTCTTGAGTATTGGGATTTGAAATGAAATCTACAATGCACCCTTCAAGAGGGTGTGAAGTTGGTAATGGAATATCTATTGAAGTGAAAGGTTTAATAATATGTAGTAAAAATTCTTTATATTGTTCCCAAGTCATATTAGATTTGAAAAAAGATATTGAAGAATAAAAATGACATGAATTAGTAGCACACCTATGTGAAATAGGTGGGCCATGAGATTGGGCTTGTCTAACATATCTTCTCTATTAATTAGATATTGAATCCATGTGAAACCATAATGAAAAACATAATGAATAGTGAGACAAGATGTAATTATGAAATTTTTAATGTTATGTACCATATAAAATATGAATTAAATCTTTGATCCAATTATGAATCAAAAAATATAATGAATTTGAATACAATAAAATAAAAAATCAAGGTATAAGGGTGATTTAGGCAAGGGTTTGAATGATTGTTTGGGGTCTCAAATATATTTACTCATTCATTGATTAGTGTTGACCCAATTTTTTAAAACACTAAATATTAAGGCAAATCCATATCTATATCCCACTAACCACGTTTCTAAGGGTATGGTGAAAGTTACTTCCTTAGGTGATACACCCCTCTCAGGTGCACCACAAATCAAATGGCTAAAAGAGGCTTCTCATGATACTAAAAAGGGACCTTGGGTATTTTCCATATACCGTAAGGTAAATGGAAACTAAAATTTGTGTTTAGTGATATAAAATGGATAAGTATTGGGGTGAACCTCTCACACCATAATGTTTGTAAAAAATCACCATGTACCACATAATGAAAAACACTAAGCAGTTTTAAAACTGTAGGAACATCGTTGCTAAGAAAAACACAAGCAAATAGAAAATAAGATTCAATTTTATTTTTAAGGAATAAGGAATTTTTTTTTGAAATAAAAATTTTAGATAAAACCCTATACCACACAAAATTAAAGAAAGTAATAAATAAATGTTATTAAAATAAAATTATTAGTTCACTAGAGTATCTAACATAATTTGAATTGTAATTAATAAAATAAATATATCTAAACTATTGAAATTAAAATGTAGGAAATATACAGATATGGAAGTAGCATATCTAATCTATTGAATTAGAAATGCTATAAAAATAGTGAATTGATAAACAACTATGCAAACCTCCTTCAATTTGACTTTATATTGATTATGTAAGCTAACTATGACTAAAAATTTCCTAAAAATACCTATGAAATATGTCATGGCCAATAAAAATACTTTAAAATTTACTAGGACAAGTTTTTACTAGGAGCACCAAGATGTAATTTAGCCTTGTCTATTGACTAGGACCACATCCTAGTTGACTATGTGACTGATTTTCTAATATGGGCATATGAGACTGTATGTGAGGGTTTATTATGACCCTACCTTTTATAATTTATTTACTATTCAAACATTGTTATTATTATTGTTTTAAAACTAGTTATTAGTTGTTTAATTTAGTTAGATTATATGTTGGTACTTGTTTCAGTGGTATTTAGACTGCATGTGTAATTCTGTATTTGATAATTTTATAGAATAATACTGCTAGTTGATATTATTAAGATTATGTAATTATTTATAAATTTTTGATATGGTATTATTGATGTAATTTTGTGGTTGTAGGTACTATCTTATGATCTAGGTAGATGCTAATAGTGATATACCTAATACCAAAGAAAATTCTAAGTAGTTAGACAAGTCTAATACGTATACTTATTTTCAGTTATGTTTTTCATCCTTTGGACATCTCAATTGCTCATTGATAATGTTATAGTCATGACATTGGTAATTATTGAATTTTATTTTATATTGTTTGTACTTTTATCTTGTTACAAAGTTGTTATTTTCCATTATTTGGTTTGGGGTCATAGTCTTTTGTTACACCTCCACAACTAACTCTTGCCTTCTCCTTTTGTGTAAACTCCTATTTACTCCTTCACACTTGTGTGGATCCTACTCACCTAATTGGATGAATTACCTAGGACCTACCTAGACATACCCTTGACACCACTTGGACTATTCTAAAACATTATATAAACCTTATATGTATAAGGTGGTGACATGGTTAATCATGGCTTGGTTATATTATGTGATGGCATTAACATTAATATTAAAACATGGTTTAATTTGATTGTTTTAATCAACATAGGGTTGATGCCATCTTACAGTTAATTGATTATTAGTATTTATGTTGGATGGTGACATAGTCTTTGGGAGTTAGGATGCCAATCAATCTTGTTAGCATTAATTGTGTTGATTAAAAAATTAACCTATGTTTTCATTAGCTGTCTCTTTGGGTTGGTAGATCAATCCTTTTGGAGAGGTCAATTAATGACCATTGAATTCAATGGTTAATTTGGTAGTGGATTACATTATGGAATGTAGGAGGATTTATCTCTCTTCACATTCATTGTGAACATTGAATGGGTATGGGGAAACTAGATGGAAGATATGGGTAATTATATGGAGGATGGGAGGAATTGATGGGGTTAGAAAGATGGAAAATAAAAGAGGAGAATAGTGGAGTTTGACTGGTTTTTATCATGGTCATGTTGGATTTTGGGTTCAAGAATTAGAAAGTTAAAGGTTTCAGTTTTCTATCTTATTGGATTTTTGTGATTTTTTTTGCATTTTCATGTAAGGTATATTTTTACTTGGTTATTTTGTTTTACTAAGGAGTTCTTAAAAAAATCAAAAAGGCTGCATATGCAGCCAAAAGTCTTAGGACTTTTAGATGCATACACAAACCTTGATAAAGATTCAATAGGAATCGATAGTGAGCATTTTGCATATAAACTTAAAAAATGGATTAAATATTGAATTTTAAGTATATGTTGTTGATTATGTATAAGAAAAGGTTTCATGAGTTTTATTACTTTGTTGCCTTGTAAGGTTTGATTGTTTTATGTTAAAATGGATGGTCAGTGGTTTTATGGCTTGTTGTGTACATATATCCTTATACTTGTTCATGAAGGTTTTATGTAAATATAGGTTGTGTTTTTGTGTATAATGGTTGTGTGGACTCGATGGGTTAAATATGAATGTGTATATTATTATGTGGATTCTTGTTGAGGTTTTTTGGTTTTGTTGAATAGTGACGTTTCTTCCTCGGTTGCATGTAAGGATGTTGATGGTCGGTTAGGTTTTCATAATAATGATTGTGTTATAATATGATTTGTGAACATGCGTTTGTCTTGTAGTTTCTAATAAAAATGGTTGGGGTGTTTTGTGTGTGTTTTATATGATGATACTTATGCAAAAGTTTTGGGTCCCTTATATGATATGACATTGTTTTTTTGTTATTTTACTTTAACTATTCTAACAAAATATTAAGTCGAGTCTTGACCATTGGTAAATTTTGACTATTTATTCATTTTATGCCATTTCATTTTGATATAATTATGCTCAAGAATGTCAAGGGTTATTATATATTAAAATTTTCTAGAATATATTTTCTTGTTGCATTGTTATTAAGGCATATTTAGTTATTATGAATTCAAAAAATGTGATTTGATATAAGATTCATGCTTATTTTAATATGAAGTTTTTGAAGAAGATTGATATAATCAATTGTGTTATATTCTCAAGGTTGTGTGGCATTATCATGATATCAATTTGGGTTTTTCTTATTGTGTTTTGGAATATAATCATGTTGTGACCCCCTTTAAGATAAAGTCAACTGGGATTTTTATTGTCTCAACTATGTTTATGTATGTAGGTGTCATGGTATTTAAGTTTGATTGGGTTTTGATATCTTGATTCAATTTTTTATCATTATGTTGTCAATTAGGTTTTTGGTGTTACACTTAACTATGTTTTAAATGACCAGATATGATTGGCTAGTGGTTTAATCAGACCTATTTTTGAATTTTAAGGGCATGATTAAGTTGGTGGTTTTTGTGTGTTTGGCTCTTGTGTAATACTTAACAACTCACATTTCTTAATATGGCATGAATATATATGGTTATATTCTAATGGGTATGAGAGGGTGTTGAATAAGTTTGAAGGGGTTTCCTTTATTTACCTAGGTTTGATTTGAGCTTGTAAATATTGGAAATGTTATATTGAATCCTGGTTTGAATATTATGTATGCATGAATGAAATAAGTGACTTATCTAGATTATTTTTATATTATTCATGTTTGGTTGTGAGTTTTATATGTTTTCATGGTTAATTGGTCACCATTCCTAGACTAGACTTGAATGATTAAAATAATTGGTATATTGTATACCTAGTATAAATTGGTAGTTAGGATAGTTAAGGTTGACCATAAACTTGGATGAGGATCTAAGGTGGTTATTTCAAAAACTATAGGATTGACTAGTTATTAATCCATTCTATATCATTAGGCATCTATACTAGTCATCTTTTCTTCTGATCTATATCGTAGATATACTATTTATTCCCATCTTGATTCAAAATGGAATCATTGTCTATCCTTGTATTATTTTGTTGATGAGATGTCCTTTAGTTTAGAAATCCAATTGCTCAAAATTCCCTTTAGGTTCCTAATTTTTGTAACCACCATCCTAATGATGGTTATGGTGGTAAGGGCTACTGATGTATGGGCTCAAATGGATGGTTAAGAGGGCTTGTCCAATTCATTCACTTTTTACTCCATGCTTTGATGATTTCATGTATGCATAAAATAAGTTGGTAATAATTTAATTATGTTTTATTTACTTGGTCAATTATAGTAATGATATTTGAGTTAGATAGGAGTTAATCTTGATTATTATTCATTAATCATGTTATTAATAACTTTCATTGATGATGGGATGTACAATTTAAATGGAAGTTGAATATTTATTGAAGGGTAAGATGGCTAATTTGATATACATTACTGAAGGTAACAAACTTCATGTATATTAAGTTATTATGTATTTATTTTAACTCTCCTCATGTTGATAAAGTATTCTGTTAATGCTATTAATTGTAGAATTACTCTTCCAACATTAATTTAAAATCAATTTGAGCTATTATAGATTCTTGTATATTGTTAATCCAAATAATTATTGTAGTATTGATTCCTTGGTTTAATTAAATGATCTGGATATTCAAATTATATATATTTGATGTTATCTAAATAGGATTTATTTATAAAATTACACAAGATTTATTAAAATAATATGGTGTATTTTTTATTTGATAGGTAAATACAGGTTGAAAGGACCTAAACCTAGTACAAAAGAGGATAGACAAAAAAGTGAGATAAACCAAACAAAGCCCAAATGAGATAAGGGTGAAAACCCTGATGAGCAACCTAACTACCACTAAACTTTAGCCAACCATTGATTGATAGATAAAAAATGACACAACCAAAATGGGAGATAATAGAGTTATTCTAACTCAAATTAAGTGACCAATTTCTTGGTCATTATATTAGCTTTTTAGTGACATTTGCCTCTAGTGTGACTACCAATGAACTATTCCTCCTCATTAACTATCTTTTTCCTTTTAAAATACACATGAGGAGATTATTTTATGATTTCCTTAGCAACCCAAGTATCCTCCTCCTCATTGTCCTTTTGGATATAATCCTCTCCAGAGTTATGAGTTTTAGGAGTCCTACCATCATAAACCACAAACTTGTTAAAATTGAGAAAATTAACCTCTCGAATTCCTCTAAGATTTATCTAAAAAGGAGATTTTGGATTGTGATTTTGGTATGGAATTTATGGAGTGAATCTTAGAAACCTTTGTTTCTATTAGTCCCTAGAACAAATTTTCCTTTAGAAGTAGAAAAGGGGCTTCCTAAATCAAATTTGTGATTTTTTTATGCATGGGCACTAGAAGCCCCCAACTATTTCCCTTGTTTATCCTCTTCAGAATCTGAGGGTTGATCACCCTCCACCTCCAAATATTCATCATTGTTAATATCAATATCCTCTAAAATGGTTTTGGACTAGACCGGTTCCCCCTTTTGATGCAAGAAAATGAGGCTCTAGTGGATAAGATTCGTGGTAGGGTTCTTGAAATTTAAAATAGAAACCTCCAAAGATTTCAACATAAAGAAAGGGATACTGATAAGATGACCCTTGAAATGGTTCAAAATCAAGAAATGATGAAAATATAAAATGATGTGTTTACCTTCCAAAGTGATATAACACATTATTTGGAGATATACCTCTAGCCATTTCCTTGGAAAATCAATGTTCATGTAACCTTTGTTGGATAATGGTTTAGGCATGTATTTCTCCTTCTCTTTCTTGAAAAAAAATTGCATGAGTTCCTCCTTATGACACTTGTCTTTAAATACCTTTACTTCATTTCATTCTATTCTTTTTGTCTCCCCAATCAGCTCTTATGTAATTTGAATCTTTAACCTGTGCATTTTTACCTCACGGTTGTTATAACCATGAGAAAAATACCTAAAAAGTGATGTATAATGCCCCACCAAATGTTACATAAATGGGTTCATCCCCCATTTAACCATTTTCTATCAATAAGAATATGGATATTTTAATTCTAATGTAAGAATAATCTTTTAGTTAGATCAAATAAAAAATTAGATGGATATTATGTTGTTTTGATTCAGAAAAACATAAACTTAATTAAACTAGTTTAATAGTTATCCTTGATTTATCACATTATATATTGTTAATCTAATTACATATATGCATGGTATAAGGGATTCTTAGTTATTTCCAGCTATGCATAAACTATTCAATGTTATTAGTTGCTGGTGTATGCAGAAACATAAATATAATCCTAACTTCTAAAACTTATTTTAGACATACCTAGACACGTATAAAGGTATGTATGTTACATATATCATATCTAAAAATTATTAATTTTGTTCTTGAATTTAATATTAAATGAATTATAAGTTAACCTATTTCCTTTTCTTAATTAAGACGTTCATAAACATGCATAATACTTCTACATAGGTTAGTTATGTAATGAAATAAAGTTAAAAGGTTTTAAATGGATTGTTATGAATCTAATGTTGCATCTACACTAAATTAAATGATATGATAAAACTAAATGTTGTTTTCTAATCCATTTACTATTGCATAAACATATAACTAAAACATGCATGCTTGTTGATTTCTATTCTTTGGGATGCATGTGCTTTCATTTTCCTTTATGATAGTTGAACATACTTGACTTGATGCCCAAGGTTTCCTAATAAAAATTTGTAAAATTTCCTTAAGTGAAACATTTTATTTGGGTTCCACTTAACTTGAAACTCAACTAAAATATATTTGCATGTGTTTGAGTTGTATTATATTATATGTGAATCACTTGCTACTTTCTTCTAGTTCATTTAAATGTGAGCTTAATTATAGAATGAAATGGTTCATTATGTATGCATTTAATTAGATGATAATGCAAACATTGTATTAAATTAATTGATTCCTTTCTTATGTAGTTACCTAATAATGACTTAACTATTGGATTAATACATAAATTCTTTCTCTTGAAATGATTAAATAATTAAGGACTAATTAAATTAGATACCTTTGATAAATCATGTCTTGAGATCTCTTGTTTTATAATGTCGCTGTCATTATATGGATTCATTTTTAGAATGCCTAAAGGTTATTTGATGGATGATGATATTGATCATAACTATATCATTGATTATTATTCTAAATAATGGCATCCATGTTTGATAATTAAATGTTGTATGATCTATTAAAATAATGGTGTGATGACCTTAAAGGTCATGAGGTGTTTATGACCTTGATTGATAGCACTGTGAAACCTTGAGTTTAAATTTGTTCTTCTCTTTATGTAATAATGTTTTAGCTACATGATTAGTTATAAATTTGCATGTGTTGAATTGATTTTTAGTTGCTGATTATGATTTTTTTATCTGAAATCATATTTAATTATGAGGTTAGAAACTTATACTTTTTATCATAAACCTATTTTAACATGAATGATAACTTAGGATGTTAGATTTATATTTTTTGGTTAAACTAATCTTTAAACTTAATCATCTTTGAGCAGGATTGAAACCCACTAAGGATAGTGAGGTATTTACCTAGGGTTAATGACCTAGAAATGGTCCTATATGGAAGTAAAAGTGCCACATATGATGAAAGTTATATCCATATATGCATGCATCGATATGTCTTGAATCCCATAAAACATATATTAAGATAACATGCTTCCCATATTACCTTTTTTATGTAGTTACCTCTAGCTAATTACCTTAGTTTACCTCCTTTGGTTCTAGTTATGTGTATGTGAGTGCACTAAACATTTATCACTTGCATCAAAAAGTGAGGTAATTGGGTCCAATACACATTTAAAATTTAGTCTAATATATAATTTTTTTTTGGGGGGGTTGTTTCATCTAGTATCAGGGTAGTTTTCTATTCTATGGAACTTTGGGAACAAGTTTTCTTCTTAAAATTTTGTAATCTTTTGAATTATCACCTTATAATTTTTAGGATGGTTATAATGTGATCAAGCGAAGGAAACATCCAAAAAAATCTTTTAATGTTAACCCAACTAGGGTTAGAGGTAGAGGAAAAAGAAGGGGTCATCATGGTTACATTCTCATTCATAACAAAAAAGAGTTACCCATAAATAATGCTGATGGTAATATTGAGGTACCAAATGTTGATGTAGTCAGTGGGAATCCAATAGACAAGAATGAGGAGATACTTAGTGGAATTTTTAAAACCCTTAACACCTTTCAAGGAAATATTGATAAGTCTAAAAAAAATTGAACAATTTTGAAGGGATATCCCAAGAAGTACCTAGATTGGAAATGGGGTAAGTAAAAGTGCCTGTGATTCAAGAACTATCTTTGACCATAGTTGATTCAATCATCAAAGAGATAAATTTTTTCCACCTACATTTTTGGATGAGGAATTAGGTGATCCAGCCAATACATGGCTATTACACTTGAAAAAATATTTCAACTTACATAACATGCCATCAAATGTGAAAGCCAGGGTGGTAGCCTATCAACTGGTTAGTCCTACAGCTTTATGATGCAATCACTTTTGTGCCATTGAGCTATATTAGATTTTGAACCTATCTTGGTATATTTTTAAGACTCAGTTTCATAAAATATACCTAAATACAAACTATAAAGAGAATAAAATCATCAATTTTTAGTTATTAAAAGAAGAAAACATGTTTGTTGCAAAGTATGGTAACAATGTTTTGGATTTACTGTATCATGTCAACTATATACATGGAGAATAAATCAAGATCATTAAGTTAAAAATTAGTCTCAAGGAAATATTGATGCATGACATCAATATGACAAACCCAAATACTTTGGCTATTACAACTGAATCAGCCTATAGGGCTAAAAAAAAAAAGAAAAGTCTTGCCAAAAGGAAAGACAAGAATTTAATACAAGTAGGCAATAATCTAAAGTGAAAATCATTTCTCCCATGGATATAAACTTCCACAAATCATATTATAATCACATATTTTCTAGTGGCAATAAGAATTTTATAATTTTTTCTAATCAAAATAGAAATTTTAGGTCCTATGGATCCTCTAAATTTGGTTCTTATAAGAAGGAATAACATCAAAGTAACTAGCATGGACCTAACATAGGTGTTAATATCATTATGGTAGCATATTTCAAACCTATTATTTATTGATAATGTGGTGAGAACCATTATAAAAATGATTTTCCTAAACTAAAGTCAGGACAAACAACCAATCACAAGGTATATGCTACTATTGATATTCATAATGTTGATTTGTAGGCCATTCCAATTAAAACTAGAGGTGTAATAAATAGTTTTTATTTGAATATTTTAATTGATTTAGGTACAAATAATTATTTTATCTATCTTTTTGCTGCTAAGCAATGGAAACTCAAACCTATCATGATAATAAAAGATTGGGAGGTTGAGTTTGATACCGAAAAGAAAGTGCCTATTCTGGAGTGCTTAGAACAAGTAGAACTTGATCTTGGTGTCTTCAAGACCAAGGTGAATATTTTTATTATTCCTTTAGTGTCTTATGATCTCATCCTTGGAATGGATTGTCTACATGAACATCAAACCACACTTGATTGTGTGGGATAAAGAGTGTAGTGCATCAATGACCTTGGACAACTTGTACAATTCAAGGCATACGAAGGCCAATAAGATGTAAAACACTTTCAGCCTTATAGATGAAAAGGGATATTAAAAAAGTTTGTAAGTTTTATGTAGTCTAATTATAAGAATTACCCAAGGAAAAGGAGTTAGTACACATATTTTCCTATATTAAGGGAATTCATGGATGTTTTTCATAAGAAGCTACCTTGTTTATCGCCTAAGTGAGAATTTGATTTTTCTATTGATATAATACCTAGATCTACCCCTACTTATAAAAACCCCTACCACATGAATATGATTGACCCTTACATGAAAATGATTATCAACATCTTTGTATGCAGCCAAAAGGGACATCACAACTTATTAATAATAACCCATTAAGAGTTCAAAATTCAAGTATATAAACCTAGAACAACTAGTCATGTTCTCGCATTAAACTAAAAGATAAGTGAATGCATACTTATTTCTAAAGTGAAACAACATATAATGAAATATATAGTAAAAAATACAAAGGGTCAAGACCCATTTAACTCATTGAATAACTCCACAAACACAACAATGTGTGTGTGTGTGTGTGTGTGTGTATTTATGTGTATATATATGTGTGTGTGTGTGTGCATATATATATATATATATATATATATATATATATATATATATATATATATATATATATATATATATATATGAAACAAGTGTAGGGTTAATTAATGAAACAACATAAAATTCATTAATAGATTATGCCAAAATCAAATAATCAAATAATATTTAAACATTATCAGCTAAGTAAAGAAAACATTATTAACATAATTAATTTAATACAAACTTACTTCACATGTTTGTGAGATCATCCATGCATGGAGTAATAAGTGAGTGAATTGGACAAGCCCTCCTAGCTAGCCCTATGAACCCAACCATCGATGGCTCTTACCACCTCATCCATCAGCAAGATGGTGGTTATGACAACTAGGGATGTGAAATAAATTTTGAGCAATCAGATTCCAAACCAATAGACATCTTGAAAATAATATAATAAAAAGAAAGACAACAAATTCCATTCTAAGGTAAGATGGGAATAATTAATCCATCCTTGATATAAACCAAAATAAGGAATAACTATCACAAGTTGTTGAATTATATAGAATGGATTAACAACTAATCCATTCTATAGCTTTCGAGATAACCATCTTGGATCCTTGCCTAAGTTTTAAGTCAGCCTCAACCATCCTAACTACAAATTTATACCCTAGGTATATGATATACCACTTAAATATTTAATTATTCATTTTTGGTCTGAAAATGGTGACCCAACAATAATAATGCAGTCATATAAAACACATAAATTAACTTAACCAAATCATGAACAACCACAATAATCTAAATAAGCCATTCAACCATACATAATATTTAAAATAGAAATAATATAAACATTTATGCAAAGTACCAACACTTACAAATTCAAACTCAAACCCTTGCATTCAACAATTACAAATGAAATTCCAAAAGACTTCCATTGACATCCTCAAATTTTATAGCAAAACACAACCATTAATATTCATGCCAAATTTAACAGAGACAAATCAACAAGTTTACAAATAGATTTTACACAACATAGCCACTATACCATTTAATAATATCTATAAACCATCTTAGAATCAAAGATCAATAACAGACCCAACTGAACAACTAGTCAAGATATGTTTTAAAAACACACACACACACACACACACACACACACACACACACACACACACACACACACACACACACACACACACACACACACACACACACACACACACACACACACACACACACGCACGCACGTGCGCGCGCACACACGCACGCACGTGCGCACGCACACACACACACACACACACGCACGCATGCGCGCGCATGCACACACACACACACACACACACACACACATATATTAATTTAATCAAATTATAAAATAAAAAATCTAGTCAAAGATTTGTTCAAAGGCCATCACACACACACACACACCCACCCACACACACATATAAAAATGAAGTCAAGACATATTCGAGAAACCTACGATTGTATAAATATCATGAAATAAAAAACATAACATAAAACCCAATCAAATATTTTTTCATAAGATCCTAGATAAGGAAACCATTAAAATAATATGCATCTCAGCCTTAACACAAGTGACTATATATAATTAGCCCCAATTTTTTTTTATAATCATCAACATATACAAACATACAAAACTCTGCCAACCATTAACATTGAAACCCAAGTCATAGCTCATATTAAAACCATAGTCACTTATTATAAAAACCCAAATGATTATCAACATCTTTGTATGCATCCAAAAGTGACATCACAACCCATTAACAATAACCCATTAAGAGTTCAAAATTCAAGTATATAAACCTAGAATAACCAGTCACATTCTCACATTAAACCAAAAGATTAGTGAATGCATAGCTATTTATAAAGTGAAGTAGCATATAATGAAATATATAGTAAAAAATACAAAGGGTCAAGACCCATTTAACTCATTGAATAACTCCACAAACAAAAAAATGTGTGTGTGTGGATTCTGGCATAATCTATTAATGAATTTTATGTTATTTCATTAATTAACCCTACACATAGTTGTATTAATCAGACTGACTCCACATAAAAACATAGTCTGTAGGTTATTAACATGAAGTGCATGAACATAACCAAATGATCATGCTCAACCAAATTCTAATTCATGCAAGAGACAAATAAACCAAGAAGAATGCATATACTGTTCATAAAATAATAATAATTTTGACCTTTAACACTAAATTGACAAATCCAATAGGGTAAACAAAACATAAAACCCATGAAGTTTTACATAGATAATAGTAATGTTCAAATCCAAGATTTAAAAAATCATGCAACTGATATAAAACAAGAAAATGAATATATCTCTATTTTGTAAATTTACAAGCAAAATATAAAATCAATTATATTGAATCATCCTCAAGGTTTGGATACACATTTGGACGTCCTAAGACTTTTGAATGTGTATGAAACCTTTTTTTTTATAATATTTTACATCAACAAAATAAAAATAACCAGGCATAGATAAAATATAACCTACCCAAAAAATGCAAAGAAGAAATCTTAAAAAGCCAGTAAGATAAAATGACAAAAACCTTCTATTTTCAAGCCATGTGATGAAAATTCCACATGATAGCATTAAAAAAACTATTTGAGCTCCACTATTTTATCCATTTCACTTCCATATTTTTAACCCCATCAATTCTTCCCATCCACCACCTAACTCTCCATACCTTTCATCTAATTTCACATACCCATTCAATGCCTGTATTGAATATGAGGATAGATAAATCCTCCCAACATTCCCCAATGTAATCCCCTTCAATTCACCATTGAATTCAATGGTCATTAAATTACCTATCCCAAAATATTGATCCATTAACCAAAAATACAAAAAATGAAATCATGAATTAATATTAACAAACCAAATTAACATCAACAAAACCAATTAACACTATAAATATCCAAAGTACATGTTGCAAACCAATAATAAATGTTAATAAAATTGATTTAATATTAATCCTTATGATTTATTTGATCATATGCCAAATAACTAAATAAATAAAACATGTTTTTAACATTAATGTCAACACCTTCGCACCATATAACCAATTAACATAATAAACCATGCCACCACCTTACTAACATAAGGTTCTATATAGTCTAGGTAATAGTCTAAGTGGGTGTCATGGGTAGGTCTAAGTAGGTCCTTAATAAATCCATCCAGTTAGGTGAGTAAGATCCAAGCAAGCATGCAAGGTTTCAAATATATTTTGCATGAAAGGATTAGATAGGTGTTGGTCGCAGAGGCAAAAGGAAAAGTTGTGACCCCAAAAATAATAAGGGAACATAAAGACTTCAAAAACAATACATAACAACATAATAGTACAACAACATATAATGAAGAGAAACAAGTACCAATGTCATGATAGTGACATAATCAATGACCAAATTGAGATGTTCAAATGATGGAGAATATGTTAGGATTAGGAGCACAATTGATTACCTTGTATAAGCAACTAAACATGGAATTTAACCAGAAGTAACAAGTAACTAGAAATCAGAAATAACACAGAATTTGAGAGACAATACAATCTTGTATTCAAATCATCCAGAAAGAAAATACAATAAATAAGATGCCACACTATTCCCACACCTCAAAGGCTTCCCACACCTCTAGGGCTCCCAGTAATTCTCCTTCAAGAGTTCTCTCTCTCAATTACAGTCACAACAAACAACTCAAACACAGAGTTGTTGTTCACCTCCACTAGTTAGTAACAATACTGCCAGTACACAAGTACTCAAAGTACTCCAAGTAGATCTCCCTTGAACTTGAAACAACCTATAAATCAAATGATCTTACTTACCATGTAGATCTAACCTGATCTTGCAACACCTGCAGATCAACCTAGTTTTGCACAACTACAAACCTAGATCTTACAATCAGAAGGATCTCTTCCTTGTCCTTGATTACAATACAACCCCATGAGTTTATTATATAGATCCCATGCAAACAATAATTAGACTTCTAATTACAATAGTTAGAAACATAGCTCAAGACTAAAATTAGTCTTTTACATGCAAACAACTGGTTAGTTAAACTAATTATTCCTCAACTAGCAGTTCTGGAACCGCACAGGCGACTAACATCGGTCCCTGTCTATCTGGAGATGACCGACATCAACTGATCTCTGACCGATGTTGGTTGTTCTATACATTGGATATGATCGACATCAATTGGCCTGTTGATGTCGGTTGCTCTACAACTCAACACCTCCTCTGTTTGCATACAGTGAAGCTTTTAGCTCCACAACCTAACAATCTCCCACTTGGAGATAAATAGCTGCACCTGTACATGTACATGTACATCATCTAATTTGTTTCATGGCTTGTATCCCTCTTCAAGTTCAATCTTGAAGACCAACCACCACACATCCTATGGTGCTACGCTTGTCATCCAAGTCCCCTGCCACATCTGATTCTACATACCCATGTAGAGAAGTGCTTAACCCTGCATCGCATGTATACCTATTGTTGGTCCCTCTTAGATACCTGAGAATCCACGGAACTACTTTCGAGTGCTTCTTTCTTGGATTGGCCACAAACTTGTTGACAACACTCACTTCTTGGGCAACATCAGGTCTAGTACACATGTACTTAACCTATCATGTGAATTGGGACACTGTTTTATGAACTATCCATCCATAGGTGTGCTAACCATTTTTGCATCCTGCATAACAAACCTCACCACTACCTTATTCACACAATCATCTTGAGACAACATCAACCTGTTATCTTCCATGTCTCTAGGAATACTCATGCTAAAGAATCTTGATGCTCCCAAATTATTCATGACATACCTCTGAACTAACTTTACCTTTAGCTCAACAACTCCTTGCATGTGTGACCCTACAATAGGAATACACACCACATATAGTAATATGATAATGTAGCTAATATTATCCAACCTGGTAAAGAAAACACAATGGTTACATTGACATTGACTAAAGCCCTGCTTTGTCATACACCTATCAAACCTCCATTATCTTGTAGCCTGCTCAAGACCATATACCCTGGCCTTCCATCTCACATGTCCATTCTCTCTCTTCTTTAACCTGGGAATCCATTCATCTTTCAGTGCCTTCTCTCTGGCTGGAAACTCTACCAAATCTCTTGTTTGATTCTCTTCCAAAGAATTCATGCCATGCTCCCACTATTCTCTAGATTCTACCTGCTCTACTTCTTTAAAACTTCTTAGTTCTTAACCATCAGTGAGAAACAAGTAGTCTAAAGAAGGGGAATAATGAATTTGAGGCTTAATTACACTTTCAATCTTCCTCATGGGCATTTGAGACCCCTTGACGGCTTGTTGTCTGCCTAAAATCCATTTTTTGGTTGACCCTGGTCTGCACTCGACCGATGTCAAATCCTCTTGATCACCAACGCCGGTTTCCTGATCGACATTGGTGTCCACCTGGTCCCTAATGCCAGTTCCCTGACCAACGTCAGTCACCACCTACCTGACACCACCGACTCTGATCTGCACATGACCGATGTTGGTACCTGCCTATTCGATGTTAGTTCCACCTGACTGACATTGGTAACTGTGTTTTCCTATGAGTGATGACTTTTTACCTGCGAGCTTACCTTGGATCAAAACCCTATCCAAAATGCCTTGCTTAGAATTATTCAACCCCTGTGACTGATCTCTATCCGTCATCTTCTCCTTGAACACCAAGGCTTTCTTGTTCTTGTCAAAACCATCAGATTTCCTCTTTATGCCATAGACCAGATCCTTTCTTGTAGCATTTGTATCAAGAAACCTCACTTTCTTCTATTGCTTACAAAAATATTGATCTATGCTTTCTGGATCTAAACTCTTACCCTTTAACTCAAGAACATGCATCCCCTTCTTATTCATGTGACCAAGCCTATGAAGCCACATCTTCAAATCTACAGCTAAAGTAGATAAACCAAAAGGAGAATCAGTAATACAAGTAGATAGATAAAGAGTACCTACTTTCTTACCTCTTGCTAAAACAAGTGCACCCTTGGAAACTTTCCAAGATTCCACTGTGAGAGTTACTGTGCATCCCTCATCACCCAACTTTCCAACAAAAATCAAGTTCCACTTCAGGACTGGGACATGCATGACCTCCTTCAACACCCATGTGTTGCCCGTCTACAATTTCAGCTGCACTTTCCCTTTGCCAACCATTTGACAAGGCTTACCATCCCCTAAATAAATCTCTCTAAAGTCTCCCTAGACATATTCATAGAAAAAATCTCTATTTGGGGTTGCATGGAAAGAGGCACCAAAATCTAAAATCCAAGATTCCACTTTATCTAAGGTACATACAAGAGCATCCTATGCAACAATATCTGCAACATCTGTTTCTTCATTTCCTTTATGTTGATCTTCAACTAACCAACAATCTTTCTTTATGTGCCCTGCCTTTCCACAATTCCAGCAGATTACTCTGCCATACCTATATTTGGATCTCCTACCTATCTTTGACCTTGATCTCCCTTTCTCAATCTTTTCTCTTTGCTTTCCCCTGCTTTCAACACTTAAAGCATTCCCTGATGATTCCCCTATGCTTTTCTTATGAATTTCTTCATTCAAGATTACACTAACAACATCATCAACTTTCAAGATATTTGAAGCAGATGCAGTATTGCTAACTGCCATTACCAAACTATCCCAACTTTCAAGTAATGAGCATAAGATTAAGAGAGCCTTAATTTCATCATCAAAAACAATATTGACTGAAACTAATTGGTTTAACAAACCATGGAAATCACTAACATGACTGTGTACAGATCCACCTTCCAACATTTGCAAATTAAATAATTGCTTCATAAGAAATACCTTATTCAAATCTAAGGGTTTTTCATATAAATTTTCCAAAGATCCCATTAACTCTACTGTTGTCTTAGCCTGTGATAAGATAGAAATCACAAATGATGCCAGGCTCAACCTTATAGATCCCAAAGCCTTCTGATCAAGAACCTTCCATTCTTCATCTTTCATATCCGTGGGCTTGCTTGAAACCCCACCTAATGGTAAGTACAGATCTTTATGATATAGATAATCTTCTATCTGCATCCTCCATAATTGATAATTCTTGTCGTTAAACTTCTCTATTCTTAGCTTACTTTCTTCTGCCATTGCTTTACTCCCACTCAATCAGAAACCCCTGAGAGTGACCTATAATCAAACACAAATCTGCTCTGAACCAGGCTCTGTGAACCTATAACCCTAGCTTTGATACCACTTTTTCAAGATTAGGAGCACAATTGATTACCTTGTATAAGCAACTAAACATGAAATTTAACCAGAAGTAACAAGTAACTAGAAATCAAAAATAACACAGAATTTGAGAGACAATACAATCTTGTATTCAACTCATCTAGAAAGAAACTACAATAAAGAAGATTCGACACTCTTCCCACACCTCAAAGGCTTTCCACACCTCTAGGGCTCCCAGTAATTCTACTTTAAGATCTCTCTCTCTCAATTACGGTCACAATAAACAACTCAAACACAAAGTTATTCACCTCCACTAGTCAGTAACAATACTGCCAATACACAAGTACTCAAAGTACTCCAAGTAGATCTCCCTTGACCTTGCAACAACCTAAAAATCAAATGATCTTACTTACCATGTAGATCTAACCTAATCTTGCAACACCTGTAGATCAACCTGGTTTTGCACACTTGCAAACCTAGATCTTACAATCAAAAGGATCTATTCCTTGTCCTTGATTACAATACAGCCCCATGAGTCTATTATATAGATCCCATGCAAACAATGTTTAGACTTCTAATTACAATAATTAGAAATGCAGCTCAAGACTAAAATTAGTCTTTTACATGCAAACAACCGGTTCATTAAACTAACTATTTGTCAACTAGCAGTTCTATAACCGCACAGGTGACTGACGTCGATCCCTGTCTGTTTGGAGATGACTAACATCGGTCAATCTCTGACCGATGCCGGTTGCTCTATACATTGGATATGACTGATGTCAATTGGCCTGCTAATGTCAGTTGATCTGCAACTCAGCAACCTCCTCTGTTTGCATACAGTGAAGCTTTTAGCTCCACAACCTAACAGAATATAACTGAAAACAAGTATACCTATCAAATTTGTTTAACTACTTAGAATTTTATTTGGTACTTAATATATTGTTTCCATCATCTATCTATCTCATAATATAGTACCTAAAACCACAAAAATATATCAATAATATAATATTGAATAATCAATAATTACTTGTAGAACTATAATAATATCAACTACAGTAATAATCTATAAAAAAATAAAGTGTAGAATTAAACATGCAGTTCAAATACCACTATATCTAGTCTAACCATATAATCCAACTTAAGCAAAAAAACTAATAATTAGATACATAATAGTAATAATAATGTTCTAAATAGTAAAACATATTATAAAAAGGTAAGATCATAACATCCTCTCCCCCTTAAAAGGGAACCATCCCAGTGACTAGTCAAATAGACATGCATAATGTTGTCTGAAAAGATTTACATCTTTACAAGTACCACTTATTTTACTCAGCTGGTCCCATTGCACCAAAACCTATTGTATGTTTTTTTTTCACAGCTTAACATTGTGATGCTCCAAGATTCTCACAGGTTTAAACTATATCTTTTCTTCTATGACATATAAATGAGTCCAATCCAAAATATGAGATGGATCAAATACATAATTTAATAGAAAATAAACATGAAATACATCATAAATCCTTGATATAGATGGAGGAAGAGCTAGCTGGTAAGAAACAAGACTAATCTTTTACACAATGTTGAAGATCCAAAAAAAAAGTGGAGCTAACTTGGAAGCTTTCCCAAATTTTATATAATTTTTTTGTGATCTAACACGTAGAAAATATTTTTCACCCACGCTAAATTTGTGTGAAGTTTTATTTGGATCAATATAACTCTTTTTTCAATCCAAAGTTACTTTTAAATTCTACATTATTAATTCCATCTTCTTATCATATTCTATCATTAAATCAGGTCCAACAACAACTCTATTTTCCACGCTATCCTAACCAAAAGGAGTTATGCACTTAAACCCATATAGAGCTTCAAATGGAGCCATCTTTATTACATAATGATAAGAATTATTGTATGTAAATTCAGCTAAATGGAGGTAATCTTCCCATTTAGTTTGTTGATCCATGACATACATGCGTAACATATCCTCAATCACCTAGTTGAGCCTTTTAGTTTATCTATTCATTTCTTGATGATATGAAGAATTGAAATTCAGCTATGTTCCAAAGGTTTCAGTCAAAGTATGCCAAAATATTGAAATAAATAACTTGTCATAGTAAAAAATAATCACTTTAGGTATGCCATGAAGTCTAATTACTTCTTTTATGAAATGTTCTACAAACAAAGAAGCAAACTTGTAATAAAATCAAGTGAGACTACAACCCAATTTTCTCTTGAAATATCATGAAGGTACAAAAACCCTCCTAGATGATAGTAATTAGTTTTAATCCACTAGCATTCCAATATTTTTTTTCATAAAATCAACAACATCATGCTTCATTCTAGGCCAAAAATAGAACCTTCTCAACTCATGCATCATCTTTGTGATACCTAGATGAGCATAATAAGGTATTGTATGCACTTATTTTAAGATTGAATATCTCAAGTCACCCAAACTAAGTAAATATATTTTATTTGTATGCCTGACAAGGCTATCTATTTCAATATAAAAATCAACAAATCTCTTTTCTATAGTATCATCAGCCAAACTTATTCTTACATCATGAAAAAATTCATTAACAAGTTATTATTCCAAAATAACACTTCTAAAATTTCCTTATAAAATCGATAAGACATCAAGGTACATACATCTACTGAGTGTATCAGCCACATGATTCTCTTTGCCTTTGATATATGATATGTCCATGTCAAAATTGCTCAAAAATTCTAGCCACCTATACTGACACAAATTTAAATCATCTTGAAAAAATAAATACTCAAGGATACAATGATTAGACTTCACCTTGAAAAGATTTTCCATTAGAAAACATTTCTATTGTTTAAGTGCATGGACAATGGCAACAAGCTCCATGTCATGCAAATGATAATTATTTTCACGATATTTTAATTTGTATGATTCATAAGCCATAATTTTTCCATTTTGGATCAAGATGCCTCCATATCCTTCCTTAGAAGCATCAACCCAAATTTCAAAATTACCATTTGGATTTAGAATGATAAGAATAAATGTTGTTTTAAGTAACACTTTTAGCTTATTAAAAGCCTCCTTGCACTAAGGCATCCACACAAATTTCTTTCCTTTGTGTTTCAAAGAGATAATGGGATGGGCTACACTAGAAACATTTTCAATAAAATTCCAATAATAACTAATCAAACCCATGAATTTACACACTTCACACACATTTGTAAGAGTAGGCCAATCTTGTACAACTTTAATTTTTGTTAGATTTACAATAATTCTAGCCTTAGAAATAATGTGATCCAAATAATGAATTTATGATTCATAAAATGCACATTTGGAGAGTTTCCCATACAACTTATGTTGCTTTAGTATTTTTAAGAATAAATGAAGGTGTTGATCATGTTCAACCTCAGTTTTAGAATAAATGAGAATGTCATCAAGAAAAACCAACATAAAATTATCTAAGAAGTCTCTAAACACATTGTTCATAAGATTCATGAAGGTTGCAAGTGCATTAGTTAAGACAAAAGGTAGAAATGTGAACTCATAATTTCCATATCAAGTTATAAAAACTAATATATGAATGTCCTTTTCTTTAATTCTTAGATAATGGTATCTTGATCTCAAATCAATCTTCAATAAGACTGTAACACCCTTCATTTAGTCAAACAAGAAATCAATCCTTGGTAAATAATATCAATTTTTAATTGTTACCTTATTAAGTAAGTGGTAATCAATACAAAGCCTTAAGGTACCATATTTATTCTTCACAAAGACCACCAGAGCACCCTAAGGAGACACACTTGGCCAGATGCTTTTGTTATCCAAAAAAATGTACAGCTAAAATTTTAATTCTTGAAATTCAGCCACATTCATGTGATAGGGAGCTTTAGAAGTAGGGACAGATCCAAGAATTATATCAATGGAAAAATAAAACTCCCACTTAGGTGGTAAACTAGATAGTTTCTCAAGAAAAACATCCATGAATTCCTTAAAAATAGGGAAGTTTTCATGTAATAATTCCTTTTCCTTGGGTAATTCCTAAAATTAGACTATGTAGAGCTTACAACCCTTCCTAACACCCCTTTTTAGCTATAAGATTGAAATTGTTTTACGTCTTTCCTATCCTTATATTCCTTTTAATGTTACAAGTTATTCAAGATCATTAATGCACTACACTCATTTTCCCACACAGTTAAGTGTGGCTTGATGTTCATGTATCCAATCTATCCCAAGGATGAAATCATAATACCTTAAAGGTGCAAGGAATAAATTTGCCTTAGTCTTGAAGAAACCAAGATCAAGTTCCACTTATTTCAAGCATCATGAATAGGCAATTTCTTGCCTCTACCAAACTCAACCTCCAAACCTTATCTTATCAAGATAGGTTTGATTTTACATTACTTAGCAGTAAAAAGAGAGATAAAACAATCAGTTTCACCTAAATCAATCAAAATAGTCAAAGGAAAACCTTTTATTATATCTCTAGTTTTAATTGGAGTGGCTTGTAAGTTAGCATTATGATTATCAACTATAGCATATACCCTATGATTGGTTGTTTGACCTAATTTTAGTTTAGGATAGTCCTTTTTATAGTGGTTTTCATCACATTCCCAACAAACAACAATTCTATAAGATGCTTTTGGAATATTATTAGCACCCGTGGTAGGTACATGTTGGTTATTTTGATGTTGTTACTTCTTAAAAAACCAAATTTAGATGATCCATGAGACTTGAAATTTATATTCCAATTTAAAAACTTTTTCTAAAATTCTTATTGCCACCAAAAAATCTATGATTTTGATCTAATTTCTAGAATTTATTATCCCTAAGAGAAAGGCTTTTCACTTTAACTTGTTATTGGTTTGACTTAAATTATTGTATTGCCTTTTAGTGAGACTTTTCTTTTTCCTTAGCCCTGTAGGTTGATTTAATTATTACTACCAAAGTCCTTGGGTTTGTCATATTGATGTCATGCATTCTTATTTATTTGAAACCAAATTTGAAATAAGTAATCTTTATTTCTTCATCATGCATATAGTTCAAAAGACATAAAAAATTCAAAAACTCATTCTCATACTCATCAATAGACATGTTTTCTTTAGAAGCTAAAATTCAATGATTTTCTACTCTTTGTAGTTGGCATTTAGGTATATTTTGTGAAATTAAGTATCAAAAATAGACCAAGAAAGGTTCAAGGGATAGTATCCTTTAATGACACCAAGGTGATTCCACCACAAAGCTGTAGGACCAACCAACTAATAGATTACCACCCTAGATTTTACATTCGATGGCATGTTATGCAGGTTGAAATATTTTTAAAAAACTACCAGCTATGTATCAGTTGTATCACCTGATTCCTCACCCAAAAAGGTATGTGGTGGAAGATTATTTTGCTCTTTGATGATTGGGTATATTATGGTCAAAGGTAGTTCTTGAATCATAAGTCCTTCTACTTGTCCCATTTCTAATCTAGGTACTTCCTCTTTGGATACCCCTTTAAGTTGTTCATCTTTTAATCTTGGTTATCAATATTTCCTTGTAAAGTGTTAAGGTCTATCCAGATTCCACTGAGATTCTCTTCATGTTTATTAATTGGATTCCCACTAACTGCATTAGCATTTAGTACCTCAGTATTGCTATCAACATTATTTATGAGCAGCTCTTCCTGGTTATGAATAGAGATGTGGACATGATAACCCTTTCCTTATCCTCTACCTCTACCCCTAGATGGGTTGACATTGAAAGGATTACCAAGGATTTTACCTCTACTTGATCACATTTTAACCATCCTAAGAAATATAAGTGATAACTTAGTAGATTATAAAATTTTAACGAAGAAAACTTATTCCCAAAGTTCCCTAGAGAAAAAAATTTCTTTGATACCAGATGAAACAACCCTCAAAAAATTTTGGAATTGTATATCAGAGTATATTTTGGATGTGTGTTAAACCCAATACCTTATTTTTTGATGCAAGTGATAATCATTCAGAGCACTCACATACATGCAACTGGAATCGAAGGAGGTGAACTAAGGTAATTAACTAGAGGTAACTACATATAAAGGGTGTTATAGGGAATCATGTTACATTAATATATGTTTATGGGGTTGGGGCATATTTATTTATGCATACATGGATAGGACCCAAAAACCATATTTGGCACTCATACTTCCACATAGGACCATTTCTAGGTCCTTAACCCTAGGTAAATAATCCACTCTTTTTAATGGGTTTCAGTCTCATTCAAGGATGGTTAATTTCTAAGATTATTTTAATCGAGAAGGATAACTCTAACATCCTAAGCTATCATCAGGTTAAAATAGGTTTATGTTAAAAGTGCAAGTTACTAACCTCATAATCAAACATGATTTCAGATAAACAATTTATAATAGTAACTAAAAATTAATTTATCACATGTAGATTTATAATTAATTATGTAGCAAAAATATTATTTCATAAAAGAGAACATAGAAAGAATAGATTTAAAACTCAAGGCCTCACAATGCTACCAACTGAGGTTATAATCACCTTGTGGCCTTTAAGGTCACCATGCCATTTCCTTAAAAATTCACATAACACTCATTTAATAAGCATGGATGAATAGTGATATAATTATGATCAATATCATCATTCATCCAATAACCTTTATGGCAACCTATAAATGAATCCATCTAAGGACTATATGTCAGCATAACCAATGTGACATAATAAGTCAAGAAAGTTTAATACATAATACAACCAAGTTATCTAATTAATTACTTAATCATTATTCATATAATTATTTCAAGGAAAAGAACCTATGTATTATTCTAATAGTTTTAGTCATTCTTTAATAAACTACCTATCAACATAACCATTCATAAGATCAAAATATATTAAAGGAATCATTTTTTTTTTCATATAATAATTTACATTACCATCTAAGTAAATATATCTTGTTGTGAAAAATCATAATAAACCATTGCATTCCATATTTAAATAGGTATAGCTAATCTCATATTTAAATGAATTAGATGGTGAGCAACAAGTGATTTTCATATAATAGAATTCATGCAACACAAACACATATAAATAGAAAATTAGTCAAGTTTCAAGTTGAGTGGAACCCAAATAAAATGTTCCATTTAATTAAATTTTACAATTTTTTTTTGGACATGCCATGGGTAGCAAGGCAAGCAAATTCAGCTATCAAAAAGGGAGCGAAAGATCATGTAGCCCAAGGAAATAGAAATCAGCAAGTACATATGCCTCAGTGATATGTTTATGCAATAGTAAACGAAGTAAAGAGAAACATTCATCTTAACTTATTATATTCAATTGAGTCCTCTTACATAATTTCAACATCAAGTTTGAACTAATTCATTTAAGACTTTTCAACTTCATCTCATTTCATAACTAACCTACTCAAGAATACTATACATGTCTATGAAACATCTTAATTAAATGAGAGAAATAGATCAACTCATGATTCATTTATTATTAAATGAAAGAATAAAAGTAATACTTTTTATATTTAATATATGAAGTATACATACCTTTATATGTAATCAGGTATGTCTGAAATGTAGCTTAGAGGTGAGTATTTTAATTATGTTTTCGTATGACCCAACAGTTAGTAAAATTGAATAACCCATGTATAGCTAAAAAAACTAATAAACTTTCATGTTCCATACATATTTTATATGAAAATGAATTCACAAGTATCCATTGTAATGTACCAAAGATAATCATTAAGCTAGTGTACTTCGTTAATCAAAGTCTATGTATTTTTATATCAAGACAACATAATTATATGTCTAAGTATCTATATGATCAAATTAAAATATTTCTTTTGCATTAGAATAGAATGCTTAATATTAATTATCTAATATACACAATATGTTTCTAAGTAATATTATGTAATTATCTAAGTAAATCCTACTTATGATAAACATCAAGTAAAAATTATTCTAATATCTAAATCATAAGATCAATACTATAATGATAATTATAAGCTAACAATACACAAGAATCCATCTCAACATATTTATATAACTAATATTAAAAGAGTAATTATGCCTTAATCTCATAACAAAATACCTTATCAATAGGAAGGGAAAAAATTAATGTTTTAGTGACTTAATATACATGAAATAGGAATAGAATTTCCATAAAATAGCCACTATACCATTTAATAAAATACAAAAACCATATTAGAATCAAAGATCAACAATAGACCCAATTGAACAACCAATCAAGACATGTTTTAAAAACAAATATATAAATATATATATATATATATATATATATATATATATATATATATATATATATATATATATATATATATATATATATATATATATATATATATATATATATATATATATATATATATATATATATATATATATATATATATATATATATATATATATAACATCAAAAACCTAGTCACATCTTTGATTAAAGGCCATGATGCACATACACACATATATAAAACACAGTCAAAACATATTCTAGAAACTGATGACTATATAAATATCATGTAACATAACATAAAACCTAGTCAAGTATTTTATCATAAGAGCCCATACAAGGAAACCATTAAAATAATATGCATCTTGGCCTTAACACAGTTGGTTATATATAAAAAAACCCAAACATTTTATACAATATCAACATATACAAACACATAAAACTCTGCCAACCATTAACATTGAAACCAATCATAACTCATATTAAAAACATAGTCACTTATTATGAAAACCCAAATGATTGTCAACTTCTTTGTATGTAGCCACAAGGGACATCACAACCCATTAAAAATAACCCATTAAGAGTTTGAAAGTCAAGTATATAAACCTAGAACAACCAGTCATGTTCTCACATTAAACTAAAAGATAATCAAATGCATAGTTATTTCCAAATTGAATTAGCATAAAGCAAAATATATAGTCAAAAATACAAAGGGTCAAGACCCATTTAACTCATTGAATAACTCAACAAACACATAAATGTATGTGTGTGTGTAATGATTGCAGGGTTAATAAATGAAATAACACAAAATCCATTAATCGTTCAAGCTAGAATCAACTCAACAAAATTTAAATTAATCCTTTCGTATTAAAAAACACACAATCATATTAACTAGGCCGAGTCCACACAAAAACATAGTCTGTTGGTTATTAACATAAAGTGCATGAACTTAACAAAATGGCCCTACTCAACCAAATACATAACACATGCAAGAGACCAAAAAACCCAAAAGAATGCATATATCATTCATAATATAATAATATCATCGACCTTCAACACTAAATTGACAAACCTAATAAGGTAAACAAAATAAATAACCCACAACATTTTACATAGACAATAATAACATTCAAAGCCAAGATTTAAAAAATTATGCAATTTATATAAAACTAGAAAACAGATATATCTCTATTTTACAAATTTACTTGCAAAATATAAAATTGATTATATCAAATCTCCTCAGGGTCTGGATACACATCTAAAAGTCCTAATACTTCTAGATGCTATGCAACCTTTTTATTTTTCCAAGATTTTACATCAATAGAACAAAAATAACTAGGCATAGATAAAATATAACTTACCTGAAAAATGTATAGAATAAATCTCAAAAAGCTAGTAAGATAGAATGCCAAAAACCTTCTATTTTCAACCTGTGTGATGAAAAATCCACATGATCACATTAAAAAACTAGTCAAGCTCCACTATTTTCTCCATTTCCCTTCCATCTTCCTAACCCCATCAATTCTTCCCATCCACCACCTAAATCTCCATGCCTTCTATCCATTTCCCCATACCCATTCAATGCCTTCATTGAATGAGAGGAGATACAAATCCTCTCAACATTACCCAATGCAATACCTACCAAATTCTCCATTAAATGTAATGATAATTAAATGACCTATCCCAAAGGATCAATCCATTAACCAAAAATACAACCAGTGAAATCATGAATTAACACTAACAAACCCAATTAACATTAATAAAACTAGTTATCACTATAACTCTCCAAAGTCCATACTACCAACCAACAATCAATGTTAATAAAACCTATTTAATATTAATCCGTATTATGTCATCGATCATATTCTAAATAAACAAACAAATAAATCATTTTTTTAACATTAATGTTAATGCCTTACACAATATAAACAAACAACATAATAAACCATGCCACCACCTTACTAACATTAGGTTCCATATAGTCTACGTAGTAGTCCAAGGGGGTGTCATGGGTAAGTCTAGGTAGGTCCTTAGGAAATCCATAAAATTAGGTGAGTAAGATCCAAGTAGGTGTGTGGGGGTTCAAATAGAGTTTACATGGAAGGAGTAGATAGGAGTTGGTTGTGGAGGTGAAAAGGAAAAATTGTGGTTGCAACAATAATAACCAAACATAATGACTTCAAAAATAATATGCAATAACAACATAATGGTACAATAGCATACAATGAAATGAAATAAGTACCAATGTTGTGATAATGACATAATCAATGACCAAATCTACATGTCCAAATGATGAAAAATATAACTGAAAATAAGTATACTAGTTGGACTTGTCTGACTGTTCAATTGTTTTTTTGGTACCTGATGTACCATTGCTATCATCTACCTAGCGCATAAGATAGTATCTACAACCACAAAAGTACATCAATAGTATAATATTGAATAATCAATAATTAATTATAGAACTTTAATAATATCAATTTCAATAATAATCTATAAAAATTATCAAGTATAGAATTAAACATGCAGTCCAAATACCACTACATCTAATCTAACCATATAATCCAACCTAAGCAAAGAAATCAATATTTAGATACATAATAGTAATAATAATGTTTTAAATAGTAAAATAGATTATGAAAAGGTGGGGTCTTAATCAAAAAATAAATGTTTGTTAAAAATAATTACTAGAGATTAGTTAAATATAAATTCAAGTATATACACACTAAGTATGAAATGAATAAACAAAATATTTAAAATTAGTAACTATTAATTTTTTTATTTAACCTTAGAATACTTAAACACGAGTAAAAATAAACAAAATTATAATGAAAAAATGATACATATCAGGGGAATGATGTACAATTATTTATTTATTTTATATATAAGTTCAAGTATATGAACATTGAGTATGAAATGAATAAACAAAATATTTAAAATTAGTAATCATTAAAATTATTATTTAACCTTAGAATACTTTAAACATGAGTAGAATAACTAAGGTATAATCTCTCTGGGGAATGATGTATAATTAGTTGTTTATGTTACATATAATCAAGCATAGCGGGTAGGTATGTTGGATATTTATTAGTATGTTTTTAAAATTTTCTATTTTTCGGTCCAAATTTATTTTTTTCACAATCATTAAAACAAATTTTATGTTACAAATTATTCATAGTACAACTTGTTTTAGGTGTATGAGTTTGTGATAAAACATGCATCAGGTATCATTTTAATCCAAAAAAATTAATTTCATCCACAAAACATATTGTTTATATAATTTTACATTGGTGTTTATATGGTTAATGTAGTTGTGTGTCAATGTTATTAAAATTTCTTGCTTAGCATTCACTTGACTAATGATGTTAATTATAATACAATAGCATCAATTATTGTATCAAGATTTTTTATGTAATAAAAATAAAGTATTGAATTAGAATGAGCTAAATAAAATTGGGGTTTTAACAAAAATAAAATAAGGGAGGATAAATAATTTTATTTCTAATAGGTTTTAAAAGTGGAGAAGAAGGTGCATGATCTATTAATCATCGATATGTTTTTCTCCTAATTTTAATAATCTGACTATTTTTTTACTTCCAATATGATATAAAATTAATAATAAGATAAGATGGGTAAGAATATGACATCTACGTGACTTGCATGTGAGCCTAGGGTTTCTCTTATGAGAAGATCACTTGGAACAACTGTTAGGTGAGTCAACATTGTATATCATAATGGCCTTTTTGAACATTAAATGAAGCTTCACACTCCTTGCCTATAATATCTTCTAGATGGGCTGCAATCAATTTTTGATGAGCTCCCTAATGGCTCTAGGGTTTGTGGTGAACCTCGCACCTCCTTAGCCCATGGTGGAAATGTCCTAAGCATTATTTTCATGGGTATGGTTATGGGTAGGGAACCTTTGGGTAAATCCTTCTCCAAATTAGTGTCTCAGATAGATAAGTCATGGGTGGATAATTATAGGCCTTATATTTTTAAAACATTAAGAGTATCCAAGGATTTTCTAACTATTTCTTTAAAATATGTGGATTTGTAAGTGGTTCTCAATAGCGAGAATTGGTTTAAGGATAGAGGTTTAGTGTGAAAATTCAACTAACTTTGGCCTAGTCTTCCCACCCTTCATTAATAGATCTCATATTCTTGAAAGCCATGCATGAAAGTTAGCCTGGAAATATATCCCTATGACAATGTATTTTTTATTATGGTTTTTTATAGTTTTGCATATTGAAACAAGATTCTTAAAGATAATTTATGGAGTTGGGAACATCATTTCCTTCCTATGAATCCTTGATTTCCTAAATTCAATCATATTTCATAATCTCTTTTTATTATTCCTATTTGGGTGTGTATGCCTCATCCCCCCCTTCGATTCTAGCCTAAGCCTTTCTTTTTAGTGATTGGGGGCACTTTGGGCAATATACTATAAGTTGATGCTACTTCCACTAAATTTTTATACACTACCTTTGCTCAGATTATTATTTGCCTATATACCTCTCAAGACATTCTAGCAATGATTGAGTTGATGGTTAATGACTGGTGCTAGATCTAATTACTAGATTATGAAGGGATACCCTTTAGGTGACATAGATGTTTTGAAACTAGTTATCAGCCACTTCTTGCTAGAGATCTAAGTAAAAAGTTATCTCCTCTTGGTGGAAATATGCTTATGAGGATATTTTGAATATTTATCTAGACATAATTCATGTTCATCCTGGTAGCTATGTGATTAAACGTTGATATGAGGTCAATAGGATAGCTCGTGAGCCTCATGTTGGGATTTCATCCCTAATTTTTGGGTCTTTTTTCCTTTGATCATATCAGGGATAGGGTGGATAGCAGTACAGGTTTTCCCCATGGGATGAAATTTCTAACCATTTTATCATTATTTTATGATCTTCTTTTTGAATTGATTTTGGGAGTTTTGGATCTCAATAAGTTTTGATAGTATAAGGAAAAATAAAAAAGGGAATTCTATACCTGACCCTCCTCTCATGATTCTCAATTCACATAATAAAAAGGGAAAAGGAGGGTCATAAGTTATGTTTTTTGTATCTAAGTTTATTATGTATTTATATTGTTGTGTCCATGCTTTCCCTAAATTTCCAACCTATGGCTATTAGTTCACTTTTTTTTGTGTCTTTTTCATTCCCTCATGGATTTTTATCTAAGGCTAATGGGTGGTTTTTGAGTTTTGATTTTTTTTTGGTGAGGGACCCTTCAACCCTCAATTATCTTTTAAAAACATAACATTTGATAAAGATTAATATTTTAGTAGTGGGGTACTAAGGGTTTGGAGATTTATTTTCTATATAATCAATATAGATCATAAACCCTATACCAAGGTTTTTAAAATTATGGAAACTATAATTTTTGGATAAGTGCACCTCATCATGTCAAATGATGTGTGTTACACTAATATCTAAGCCTCAAAAAACATTATTTATGGATTTAATAATCCATTTACCTTTGATTTATAGGAAGTGATTTAGGGTTTATGAGAAACTCAACCATAGGAAACCATTGATTGTTTGATTATGTAATACATTGGTAAGTGGTTAGTGTTGGGAAGCAATTATCTTCATACCTTAGAGATAAAATAATGTAGCTATGAGTAAGGTAAACCCTTAATAGTTAGATATTTTAAATATTAGGATTACTCACTATTTTATAAATGATACAAGCATATTGGAGAACCCATAGAGAAGACATAACCTAGCCTAATATTCCTAGTCATTATTGGCTACATATGGTAGTAGAGAAACATACAAAAGTTTCATCCATGTTTATCACATCCTATTGGAGCACAAATGCATAAAATCATAATGAAATTAATATGCATTATATTTGGGAGCTCATATAAGATAAGGTCATTGATCTTAAGTACTATTATATAGATGCTCATTTTGAGACATCTTCACAAAGCCCTTATTTGAGGCTTGATTTGCTTTTCTTAAGAAACTTTTATGAGTGAAGGAAGGTGCCATCAAGGGGATAGTTATATGAATATTCCATCCTTACCTTTATTAAAAACATCTTACTTGGGAATTTCATTTTATCTAATACTCACACATTATTGTATTTTTATAGAGTTACACTTTCATTACAAACGTAGCATGAACATGAAAGTAGTTGTGATACTAAAGGAATAGGTAGATTAGGATTAAAAAAATAGGAGGCACTATAAACATTAAAAAAATAGTGTTTCTAATGAACTTGATCAAATTTAGTCACTATCATGGATTGATGAGGTAAGTAACCATAAAACCATGTATCCATTACCATTTTTGAGTAAATATATGTGAAAATGCATTAAATTAAATCCAAATGTCATTTTTTTATGTTGTTAATTTTTTTGGAAGTGGTTCATATTGGATATTTGTGTTATACCTTACCTACCCATTTCACCCCTAGTAATATAAATAAATGTTTTAGAGACAGACTTATAAAATTTTATGGTATGGTTTGGGGAAGATAAATGTTATAATTAATTAGAGTATTTCTACTCATTTACTTCCTATTTGAGTCTAGTCACATTAGAATAAACTGCACAAGGTCACATGGATGACATGTTGAAAGATTAATTTGTCATATAATGGGATGTAATGTTCAAAAATAAAATCAATGAAACTAATTTATATATGGACCTAGGTAATAGGGAAATTTTTGTTTAATAATAAGGTAATATGGTGGATGAACATGAATTAAATGAAACTACTAATGAGGCCCTAAAATTAAATGCTAAAAAACTATTTTTTCAGATGAATAATTTTGGCTAGCTTTATTACATGTTACTTTGACATTGTATAAATTGAATTTAAAGTATAGATGAATTGATATAAGAGTTATCATTTTTTTTAGGTTATTAAAATATTGATTTATCCCATTAGGAAACTTTATTTTAGATAATATATAGATGGAAAAAATATCCATCCTTAGAGAATGGCTACAATAACTATATTAATTGTTTTAAAGATTATAAACTATATATGGGATACTATGAGCATGGTTTATCATATTTTGGGGGAGGTACACTATCAATAAGGTGTGAATGGCCTAAACATTTCACAAAACATATTACACCATTTTTATTTTATAGATGCATTAAAGCATATATATTGGTGCAAAGAGTTGGAAAATTTAATGAGTTGGAATTATTAGAATATAAGAAAATAAAAGGGTGTAATGCATGTAACAAATGATTGAAAAATAATTAACCATATTGATATAATGTGTCATATAAATTTTCTCATAAAAATAATATATTGTTAATCATGGGATATCTATGTATGGCTTCAATCCATTTGGTAACATGGCCATAAGTTATTTAGTGTGGCATGTTCTTCTTATTATCATTAATATTAATCTATGGTTTAATAAATTAAAAGAACATCTTGTCCTTTCACATATTATTCTAAGAAATAATCAAGTGAAAAACATAGATGTTTATCTTGTATCACTTATAAAGGAGTTATAGCTTTTTTGGAATGTTCTATACATGTTTGATGTCTCAATACTAATTTTGCTTAGATCCTTCATATATTATGGATTTTTTTATTGTGTATTAATGATGAAATAGGATTTATAACATATTTAGATATTTATAAAAAAAAATTATTTACTTTCATGTAATTTATTTTTATAATTAAAAATATTTTGATCATTATATGTGTATGTTTCTTTTTTAGGCCTTTGCACGAATTGAAAATTTATATGTCCAAGGCACAATGATAACTTGACCTATAAATGATCAATGGATTTAAATAAGTTTGTCTATGTAATAAAAATTATATTTATGTCAATGTCTCATCCATTTTGAGATTTAAAAAATATAAATTTCAATGGCATAATTAAAATAATGGAACTACCAAATATGTTGTCACCAAGAAATAGTTATAAGCATTATGAAGAGGTGCATCAACAAGAATTGGATGTAGGGAATGACATAATTTTTAATGGGATGAAGATATTTTACATATTTTATGATATGTCATATTGGGAAAACCTCCTCATCAACATATTGTTGACTCTAATGCACATGTTGAACAAATGTGTTGAATATTTTTAGAAACATGTAACTTTAATAGAAAATAAAATTTGGAGATAAGGATGAACCTCAAAGTATCAAACACAAAGAAGAATTATTTTATATGTAAGGGAAAAAATATTCACATAGGTTATGAAAAATTAGGGTGTTTACTTCTTTCATCCAATAAAGAGAAAGTAAAAAAGTGTGATAAGAAAAATGAGGATGCCAAAAAACTATGGGTCTTCTCCTAAAAAAGCATTCACGATTGATGGATAGATCACATGCCTCAAAAATCATGATTGGCACAACATGTTAAAGGTACAGATGTTAACATTTTTTTTAATATTATATGTTATATTTTTTATTTGCATAAATAAGTAAATGTTGGTACAATATTTCAGATGCACCTTAATTACATTAATATAGGTTTATAACTAAAGTCTATAGTTAGTTTAGCATATATATTTTAGACTTAGAATAAGTTATGGTTTTATAATTAATTACATCTAACATTAGCAAATAATGTATCCTTATTATTTTGGTTAATGGGACAACATAAGTAAGTGTTAACTTTGGTATATATTCTCTTCCCGTTCTTTATATCACATTATATAAATAACCCATTTAATAAAGCATTATTAATTTTACTTTTCCTCTTCTCACCTCTATCCTATGTGATATATGTCTCGATCTCATTTTATATTATGTATATATAATTTCAATAGGATATATAAGAATTTACAAGATAGCTCTATAAATAAGATTGTTTTAAGCATTTTTTATCATATTTTTTTTGCGTGTACATTTTAGAGCATTTCAACCTTCTCCATTATGTTTAAAATGACCAAAAACATATAGATTGATTATAAACTTGGGTGTTATATTTTATTTTTAAATTAAAAATTGTTTTTGAAGCCATACGACCTCCTTGGGTATGTTTTTGTTGTTGTGCATATCATGTTTCGTAGTCTTTATTAGGCCTTCACTACTATTGCATTACCTTGGCTACCCTTTGATTCCACCTACCATCATCATTGTTTGGATCTCTTTCAACATCAATCATTTTTTTATAATCCACTATCATCATTGCCTTTAACCTATAGACATCAACCATTATGTTTTACTATTATTTGATTGGCTCTTCACATCACTCTTTTGGTTGATTATACTTTTCCGCCACTAAAAGGAAACCACTTACACTTCCTTGCCACTACCATCTGCTATTATGTAAAACTCATCCTTCTTTTATTTGGCATTGGTGTTGGTATTGGAATTGACATTGTCATGGAGTTATTTTAATTGAAAATTTGGAACTATGAATTTTTATCCTATTAACCCCTACATTATCGTTATTATGAAACCCTCTACCTTATCTTAGCCTTGGCAGATAATAAGCAATATTCTTATATAATATTGTTTCTATCTCACCATGCCTTATATTTGTTAGCCCAAAAACACTATACATTATTTTTAGATACATGACACTACCTTTTCCATCCATGACACCTCATATTTTGGTACACCCTTCTTCTATATTTTTAAATTCTATGGATTTTACAAACTAAATTCCATGTATTATGTATTGCAACATCCCCCATAAAGGGTTAAATTTATTTATTTTATTTTTTTGTAAAATTATGTTTGATATGTGGTAAATGGAGTTAGTTTTATCTAAAATTAAAATACAAGCTCTAGGCAATGGAAAGCTTGTGCGGAACCATACACCACGTAATGGTTTGCATGATACCAATGGTCTTTCTTATTCCTTGTGTCATGATATTCATGGTTTAGATCATAAAATGTTATTAATTTGTTTTCAAATTATCTATGTTAGGAGAAAATATAGTTGGAGATGATTATTAATTTATCGTAAATATTTATGCTACTTCCAAGTTCATCTTTGCTCTACCTAAGTGGTCCTATACCTTACCTAGCAACAACTACCCTAAGTACCACTCAAGCACCAATTCCCATAGATAGGCCAACCTTCCACATTGGCCTTAATCCATGCTTTAAAACACCCCTTTTTTATCATCACCTGCCTTATTCCCTTTTTGCTCAGGTTTTGTATCCAAAGAGGCTTGACCATCCCAAACAGGTTAACCTATTTTTTTAAAAAAATCCCCTTCAAATATCTCCCCACAAATAATATTTTTGAAAATAGTTTATTATCATTGTTCAAAAGGCATGGTGGTTATAAGATTTTTCTAAAGATATCCAACTCTAAAGGGTCAAGTTTGAAACCCCCTTTGATATTATTATTACATATTTAGCATTGAAAATTTTAATATTAATTTTTATTTTTTTAAGGGGAGTGCATTTAATATCAGGGTTATTTTTTTATGTAATATTATTTTCATTTATTTAATGCAATAATAGCACTTTTACTTTACGATCTCATCATCAAAGACTGAATGTTGGGACCTAGTCTAATAGAAACTTTGAGGATGTTGATGGAAGTCTATTGGAATTTCATTTGTAATTGTTGAAGGCAAGGGTTTGAGTTTGAATTTGTAAGTATTGGTACTTTGTAGAAATGTTTACATTATTTTTAGTTTGAATATTATATATGATTGAATGTCTTATTTGGATTATTGTTTTTTGTGTTAATATTTTAATATTGGTATTAATTGTTTAATAATAACTATAGTGATAATTATTTTATTATATAAAAATTTAATGTTTTTAATATTTATTTAAGGAAAACTTATTTTAATATTAATGTTAAATGTTTAATAGTATTTGTATCAAGTTGTAAATTTTTATGTATGTCAATGATGTAGGTGTTGATGCAAATTTGAACACAATTTCATTAGAATTTGCAATAGACATAACCAAAAATTTAAAAAACCCTACCCAAAAGTATGTGATGGCATTAAAATAATATTTGTTTGAATTATACACTAGCATAGACATGACTTATAAAAATATAAGGGTATTTTTAAGGCCTAATTTTAATTGATAGTGAGTTATTAATAATTTAAACTTTTTAGAAATGGGATGTAAATAAAGGGCATATAAACAAAAAATTGAAGAGTTAAAAAATACATGGAAGGAAGAAAATGAGCAATGTGAGGAATAAAATTAGTAAAGGATGGATGAATATCAACAAGGGGATAAATCATATCAAAATATGGAAGATGAATATTAACGAAGGGATAATAAATATCAACAAGGGAAGAATAAACATTGGCAAGGGGAGTAATAATATCAACAACTGAAGTGTTATATATTTTATTTTTTATTTATATAGTTTTAACATAATATAAAATTAGTAAATACTTAAATCATTTTTAAATAATTTGAAAGTTATTTTATAACATAATATGAATATTTTTTAATTAAAACATTTGTGTATTTCATTCCAAATGCATATTCAATATACATTTGATTAAGTTTGAAATAAACTAGAGGAAATATAATGGATTATTTATAAATTGTTTTTAAATTCTGAAAATAATTTATATTTTAAAATTGTAATTTTTTCCTTGCATTTTATATTGAATATATGTCATGAAAAAGCTCTTAATTCTAAAACTATGTTAGGAAAAGGAATACCTAGGACTTTGCATGTAAAGACATTATCTACATACAAATAGTTAAAATTATAAATTTCACCAATAAACATAAATGAATTAAATGGAAAAAGGGATATAATAAATAATAAGTGTGAATTTTTTTGAATGTTACATAATAATACTTAGGATCAATGGATAATCATTAATTCTCCTAAATGATTGCATCCCTCCCAATGGGATTGATTTATTGATTGATTAACCAATAAATGATATATATGTTCCTTATATAGGAAGAGTAAGAGGTGGGTGAGAAATGATTATTAATGGAGTATAAGGTGGAAACATTCCATAGGTACACCTAACCCTTATCACATATGAAGATAAAAACCACATTAAATGTGTATTTAAAAAAATTTGCACATTAAATATGTCACATAGATTAAAAAACTACATAAGGTGGACTTCACATCAAATGTGAATATGACACACACCAAAACACCCTTGAAAATAATCATAGGTGATGTGGTAAATAAGAATAAAGTTTAAGCTCGTAAATATGGGTCTCAAAAATAAAGCTTGACAAGGTACCCCTTTACAATGAAATAACAAAATAAAAATAAAGTTGTAGAAGATGACTATTGAATCAAATTAATATGCCAATGTAATAAATCAAATGATAATGAATGATGAAAATACTAAAAAAGACAAAAAATATGGGCACTAGAAACTATCATGTCATAGTACAAAGACTAGCCCTCATTTGCATAACATAGTACACATCATACTCAATGAAAAATAGAGAAAGCATTACCCTTATAATGAAAAATTAGTATAAAATTCCCCCATACTACCAACTAAGGAATTATTAAATCACAAATTTAAATATATCAAAATGTGTGTCAATGTGGTAGGTGTGCAAAAAAAGTACATCAAAATCCTCAAGTGAGAGATCCCAACGTGCCACATGAAGAACCTGGAAATTGATATGAGAAAAAAATTTGTGATAAAACAAAAACTTACTTGAAGGTAAACAAGGATCAAGTATAAAACCCAAAATGGCACTTTATAAATTATTATAACTATAGTACACATTTGAAAAACCCTGCCTAGAAGGTATATGAAGTTATAAAAAGTGATCCCCTCTAACAATAAGGTGGCACATATACTCAGTGTGTAAAGAAGTATGATTTATAGTTTATAAAAAAAACTTTATGTGGAAAAAATACAAATATAAGATAAAATTGGAATAAAAATATATCACTGTTGTGAAGAGCATAAAAAATATGCACTTTAAAATATAACATGCAAATACAAGTTACCATTCAAAAGTTATGGCCTTTGGAAGGTCTCAAAAATAAGATCTTGTTAAAAATTAAATAGATAAACTTAAAAAATTGGAAAAATAGTTCATCATATTGAAAATTTTACCCTATCATTGTGTATATCTCAAAAACATAGGCAAGGTAAAAAAAATAACCCTCTCAATGGAGCGAGATCCAATCCATAGCATAAGTCAAAATAACTTCAAAGAATGCAAGCTAAATTTTTAATATTACATATATTTTTAATAAACTATTTATTATTATATCAAGAGTGTAATTTTTATAATTTTATTGTTTAAAATGTATAGCTAAATATTTTTTTATCATATTTTATTAGTATAAGATATTTGAATGCAGGGATAAATAAAAAGATGTGCATTTTATCAAATAAAATAGCCAACAAAAATATATCACAATGATTTATGTAAGTTTTAATATTGGTAATTACTTATTCAGAGTTCAAAATATTTTTTATTTAATATTTTTACTTTTTGATAAGTTATTTTTTCCTTTCTTATATCTAAAAAAACCTTTAAATATATATTCAATGTCACAAATATTAGGAAACTCTAATAAAAAATATTAATGTGAATAAAGTATTAATTAAAAAATTAATTGGTAATTATATTCATATTATATTAGTATTTTGATACGATAATTTTATGCATAGTTTTTGTCCTTTTAAAATTATTAATATATTGTGTATGAATTAATTTTCATTTTGATATTAATTAAATTAAATTGTATTTTTAATTAGTTATATGTTTTAGTTTTATATTTTATAAATAAAATTCAACTCCCATTATGGACCCTAATGTGTAAGTTATTTTTGTACACTTAAATATTATATCGTACCCTAACTATAATAAAAGTTCGATTCTAGTTAAAAAATAGTTATTTTTTTACAAATTTGATACCAATATTAATATTTAATATTACATTATGGGGGAGGCCCTTGACCCAAAGCCCCCATCCCCACCCTCTATATAGATATATAACAGATGGGCCTTATAAACCTATTTTTTTTATCCATAGCATAAATAAAATCCCCCCTTATATATCTAGTGTATCACCCACCCCTTTATATAGAGGGCCCATATATATGGGGGGGGGGGGAGAAGGTTGAGTGCCCCTAATATATATTGAATCATTGGTTGAGTCAAGCTATATATATTATGTCATCAGTATGAGTGCCCTATAATATGGTTCCTCCTTGAATCAAACCCTACCCTCTAGTTAGTATTAGTATTAGTATTGGTAAAGGGGGGAAGTAGTCGAGTGTATGCATAACATAAATAATCAACCTAGATTTATAGGTTAGGGGTGGGGTAGGCTACAAAATATTTATATAGAGGGAGAAATACTATATTTTATGTTGACATATCGAGGAATGAGTATATCAAACCTCTTTCCCTATCAGGTCCTTCAGACTCTTAATCTTGACTGTATATAGCCCAAGAAAAATGTGAGTGAGGTTATATCTAGTTATAACTGGCACCATGTATATGATATGCAGTGACCCCCTACCCCAACCGCCCCCCCCAATCCTAACCCCACATAATATTTGGATAAGGGATAGGGGATAGGGAGGATGAGGTTTGACTTATTAAAGGAAATCCACAACCATTTATTTTGTATGCTAAAAATTGAAATGATGAAACTATGGAGATAAACAAACATAAAAATGGTGCTTTTACTAACAATGACAATTATGAAAATAATGACTAGACATTAAGATTTTTTATCAAATCTTTCATTATGATAATGATGTCAACTTCATAGATATTTTTAATGATGACAATGATTAAAATAAACTTCAAATTAACTAATATTTGATAGTTATTACAAATTTATAGTATTTAAATTATTTTTAATATTTTATTTTTTTTAAATTAATTATTTTATCAATACTTATTGGAATTTTAATCATATAAAGTTTGAAAACCAAAAAAAAAATTATAACTAAAAAAATACGTAAGTAATAATTTGAATATTTAATCTATTAAAAACCAAAATTTTTAAAAAAGATATTATACACGAAAATTTGAAACCCCAGCATGAAATGCATGTTTTCTAATTCTAACACTGACACATCCAATCACACATACTTTCTACTGCATAATTAAATTACTGATGAATTTCAAATTTTTTTTAAAAAAAACTTGAAGTAAACAAAAATCCTACCAAATTCTTTTTTTTAAGAACATCCTAACACTCTTTTTGACATAGGAATTCTGACACAAACTATCACATACTTCTTGATGCAGGAATGGTGATGCATGTTGAATCAATGAAATATATTACCACCTTACTAATGCTATAATAAATTAATCATTATCATGTCTAATTCAAAGTGTGTCAAATAAACTTTTGCATTAAATTGAAAAAAAACAATTAAACAAAAAAGTCCTCGATTTTGACATAAACCCTAACGTAAAAATATAAAAATATAATAGTGATACTTTGATGGAAAATTGTAGATGCACAAAATAGATATGGTGTAAATGGAAAGAATTAAAATTCATTCAACACACGTTGTGTACACCCATATATAAAAATTATGTATATACATGTATATATACACAATGTGCATATAAATGTATATGCACGTATTGTAAAAAAAGAATGCAAGTTATGAAATTCCAAGTCACTAATTTTTTAAACAATTAAACATGGTTAAATATATCTATATGTACCATGTTCTAAGCTGGGATGAATATTAAAACACATATCTTTCTTCCACTTAGTTATAATTCCAATAGAATGCATGTCTCTTTCACCTATACAGCCGCTATCCAACTCTAGAATTTAAATCATCTCAATGGCACATTTGAAACATAAATAGAAGAACTACATTTCCTTGATTATATGTGGGAGGATATGAGCATTGTAAAATAGTCACCCTCAGGAATGAATTCATGTGTAAAATTAAACATTCATTTGATGCACACATTAAACAGAAATAAAATTGTAATTAATAAAAACAAATAAATCTAGATTGAAATTATTTTTAAATTATTAAATTTATTTTTGAACATATGATTATGCACATTTTCTATATATGTATATACATACTATGGATATATGTGTACAAATATATGCAAATGTACCATGTTTTGAGCTGGGGTAAATATTCATTTGATGCATACATAAAACAAGAATGAAATTACAATAAATAAAAATGTATAAAACTAGATTGAAATTATTTTTAAATAATACAAAGTAAATTGTACACACATAAGTATGTACACTATTTATACACATATATACATGTTGTGGATACACTTGTATAAATATATCTATATTTACATTGTCTTGAGTTAAGATGAATATTAATTCAATACATATTTACAAGAAAAATAATTTCAATCAATGTAAATGTATAAAATTGAATTTAAATTATTTTAGAATAATAATCCCAGATGCACATAGAACATGATGGAAAATATAATTAATGTGGATAGACTTTATCTATAATTTGTTTATTAAATTAGTGACTACTAGTTTTATCTTTTATTTTATCAAGTTATTATGGATATAAGTTGTAATAGATACATATAATAAATATAATTCATAATATAAAATAAAAATAATGTTTCTTCTTTTACACCAAATGCCTTAGAATTTAAGTTTTGTTTCTATAATATAGTTGATTGTCTCTACATTTCATAGTTTGAAATGCATTGAAACCATGAATATAATGATATCATTAAATTGGATATGATACATTATATCATAGAAATAAAATAAAATTTTGAGGCATTTTCTAATGTTACATGAGTGGTATATATGAATAAACATTCTTGTTATTAACTATTAATTTTTTTAGACTTATCACATTATGTACTTATTGTTGAGTGATGTTTTTGTTGACTTTCTAAGTCACCCCTGATCGGTGCAGGGCCTTCCAAGGCTTACAAAGAGAGAGCACATCTATGAAGGCCCAAGCACTCCAAGCATAAAGTGCATAGGTGTTTTCTGCATGCACTTAAGCCTAAGATAGAAGCACAAGTCTATGCAGTGGTATGGTGATGAATCATGTCTACATAAAGATTTTAATACATACCTACATGTAGGATTTTATGGCATGTAAGTCAAAAGGCACACAATTTTAAGGACACAAGGCCTGAGGTTCTAAATGGCCAAGTAGTGGGAGTGCATGAGGAGTGATCACAAATCAAGAGGAATGTGCCAAAGACCTTCAGTATTCATGTGTAGTCTTATTCAAATGTCCTCCCACACCTATCTAATGAAATTTTATGCCCATGCATAGGATCTTACATCTATGCCATATCAATATAAAGGTGAAAAATCTAAATTTGCATTATACTTTAGCCCCATGCATAGTTCCAAGTGACCCTCATGCATGCTTTGGTGTAGGAAGTTCTCAGTTTGATCAAGGGTAAGGACTAGCTCTCCACATAGTGACCTAGCACTCATTTAAGGCTAGTCCCTTTAATAATAGAGTTTCAGATAGCACCATTAGATGGTGAGGAAATAAGGGGACCCACCAAACAATCATAAAAAATAACTAGTGCTCACGTGTCACAATCACATTATTTCTACCTAAATCTCTAAGGAGATTCATCTAAGATCCCATTGAAGTGACACATGTCACCCTTGCAGTGCCACACTCAAGATTGATCAAAAAGTGCCACATTCTAGGTGGTAGTTAGACTTAAAAAAAGGTTATTAGAGTTAGTTGAGAGGGAATTGAGGCATGGTTAGATTGATTGAATGTAGAAGTGGCTACTTGGCATCGATACTTGAGTACATGCCACCCTCTGAATCCATCTTATAAATCTTCCATTCTTTATGCACATGTATCTAGAAGTGATCCTACCACTAACCCCAAATCCAATCATCAGATAGACTTCAAGAAGTATGGCCACAGTGTTTTTAAATAATTTAAAAGCTTTACCCACTATCCCAAGTGGTGCATTAATTTTAAAATAGGCTTGTTCTCTATAAAAGCCTAGTCTTTCCATTGTAAAAGGTCAACATATTTTAGCAACCTCATGCTGCTAAAATTTTCCCTCCATGAGAATTTGTATTGGCTAAGTCTTGCATATTAATGAGAATTAATTTCACCTATTTTTATTCTTTTGATGATTTGTGTGTTATTTTGTGTTTGTTGATCTCTATCTGTGAGTAGTGTTCACTCCTCTCATTTTCATTCATTCCCAACACCTCCTCATTAAACTCAAAACTCACCTATAAGTCATATCTTATGCACACTATGGTTTGTGTAAGTTTTGTATGTGGATAACCTTCATCCCTCTCAACATTGTGTTGTGTTCCCATGCCTCTATATGAAGCATTTATGCATTTAGAGTATCCTTAGTATAATCTATGTGGAAATGTCTTGTTATCAAGAGTTTGTAGTGTTCTTATGGTAGTAGGAGCACTCACTCTATTTTGGGTGTATCACATTTTCACTTTTATCATTTCTTACCTTCTCCCTCCCCCTTTCCCTCAAGATCTTAGGTTTAGACTAGCGGTAAATTTCCTTTCTACTCTTTAAGCTTGAACACTAGTTTTAAACCAGGTACACATAGAATAGAAGGAATTTGGCCTACTCTAAAGGCTCATCCCAAGGATCACAAGGATATCACGCCTTAGGGATGTTCCCATTATTGAGATAAGATGAATAATTCTCACACACACAACTAAGCAATAATACTTCCATGACTAATGCCTTATACTCTTACACCCTACACAAGGATTTCATGCTCAACACCCCACAACAAAACTCCTCCATACTATAGAGTATCCATGGGTGTAAATTTTGAAAAAAAAAAGTTTTTAGCACACCTGATGGGACCAAGTTCAAATAAATAGCTAAGGGATTAGTGATACCCTTAATTATCAAGTGTTAAAGACACTCCGTAGATCACCTAATGACTCTAGATGTCTAAATCTATTGGTTTAAATAGTCTGAGTGCTTAGAATATGTCTTTCCACCCCCCATTCCATAAAAATGTTGCATTCATGCCTTCCCGTTTTTGATACCAAGCTCATACAAGTACTTGTAACCTTTCCCTAGTTTAGTTCCTATGACAAATTACTTATGCCTTTAATCATCTTTGTGTAAGCTACCTTACTCCCAATCAATATTACAACCCTCTTAATCCACCTCAATAGATTATCAATGATATACATCTTGATTTCTAGAGATAGCTAAAGGAGATTGAGAGAGAGTAGGGTTATGATAGACAACAAGAATAACTTGTTCATCAAGTTCACACTCAGTAGTAGGAGATGATAAAATATTGTAGATTTGAAGAGGAATGCTTGGATAGGTAGATCGTAGCCAAGGAAGAGTAGATGCATTAGTTGCTTATGTAGATATAAATAATTAAATCATAGCCAACAATTTCTACTTCTTCCTTTCTTAGCTTTAAGTAAGCTCCCCCTGCACTTATAATCTAACCTATGGGACATAAATATTTCACACCCAAATTACTTAGCTTCAGGAAGGATAGATCCATTGTTCCTTCAAATAAATCCCCTACTTTTAAAGTTATAAGCTTCATAAATCTTGTGCCTATGTTAGCTCAATAACCCATCCTTCCTTAAGATCCTTAAACACAATCATGGTAGCCTTCTTGGACTAGGCATCCCAACTTCATAATGCCCAAACTTGTAAATCCCCCTTCCTTTATACTAGTTGATACACTTTGCCCTCCCACTATCTCCCTTTTCAAAGGAGGACTAGTTGTATGGAAGGTAACCATAGACCATCCAAATGAAGAGGATAATTCAAGTGAATATGATGAGGATATCAACATTGTCAATCCACTTTATCCCACCACTCTATAAAAATAAACCCCACTAAAAAAACATATATGTAATTTGATAGCACAACATGTTGATGAGCTAATGAATAAAGTGGTGGTAGAAGGGGAGGACCTTAATGAGGAAGAGCTGATCTACACCACTCCATAGTGCATTTAAGGTCCTGAGCTTGACCTCTCTTGGGTGAATGAGCTACCCTTTAGTGCTATAGAAGAAGAACACAAAGAAAATACTAACCTTAAAGAGGAGTGCATGTTCAAAGAAAGTGACAATGATCACCCCAACGTAAGCCCATAGGTGCAATCACAAGAATAAGAGGAAGACTCTTTTAGGGAGGATCTAGAAGAATTTTTTACAAGCCTAAAAGATAAGTTGGCATCCTCTCAAGAGTGTACCCATGACCAATTATATGCCAGTGGCCTTTTTCTATTTCAAATCATGGAAACATAAGATGCACATGTAGGAGAGATTACAAATACGTAGATGGTAGAGACCCACAGGGGCAAGGCACACACCTAGGTTTGGACGAGTCATCACAAGACTCATTCAAACTGATAGAGTAATACTAGTTGGTTAAGCCCAAGGTGCCACATGAAAATGTAGAAGTTATGGTGATGAGTGTTATCAATCCTTGTGTGCCTTAACATTTCATAGAAGGGTTCTCAAAAGGTAGGTTAGACTTGGAGCAGTAGCTGCAAGAAGTATGAAGGTAATCGATAAATCCATGAGCTTCCAAAACACTGAGCATTGGCCTCTTATGATTGAGTGGGATCAGTATGAGAAAAGAGTGTAGCTAGGAATCGATAGATCCAAGAAAGATTAGTTTAACTTTGAAGACATTACCCATTCAAGAGGAAAGCTTCTACACATCATGGTGGAATCATTCATCAAAAGGGAGCCTATTTGAACAAACTACCTTAAGTGCTCTTTAGAAGTAATCAAGGCATGTCTTCTTCATGATGAACAAATTTCAGCTCACCTTCCTCCATCACATGTCCTCAATAAGAAGGCACATAATGAAAAGGACCTAAGAGGTTTTTATTTTTATCCAAGAGGGTGAAGGCCCATGTTTGTATTTTTTATATAATAGATTATATTAGTTCACATTAAATTTTCCTAAGTGCATGTGTGCACATTTTTATAGTCTTAGTTTAGATTTGTTTTCCTCTAAGTGAATTTCATACATCTATTGCTAGTTCTTCTCCCTTTTGTTTTATTAAGGGCAAAACTCAATTCAATCTATTCAGGTATAGGACAAGTAGGGTGTAAATTTAATGACTTCATACCTAATGTATCACTTTAAATGCCACTAAATTCCTACTTAGTAGGCAAATATCCCACAAAGGTCACCAAAAGTGTTAACTTTTTAAGTCACCCCTAATCAAATTAGGGCCTCCCAAGGATTACAAAGAGAGAATGCACCTATTAAAGCCCAAGTGATCCAAGCATAAAGTGTGTAGGTGCTTCCTACCTATGCTCAAACCTAAGATAGAAACACAAGTATGCACAATAGTATAGTGATGACTTGGACCTATATAAAAATTTTAATACATGACTATGTACATGATTTTATGGTGCGTAGGTCAAAAAGTGCATAGGTTTAAGGATATAAGGCTCAAGGTTACAAATGGCCAAGAAGTGGAAATGCATGAGGAATGATTATAAATTAAGAGGGACACATCAAATACTTCTAATATTTGTATGTAGTCCTATTCAAAGGTCCTCTTGCACTAATCTAATGAAGTTCCACACTCGTGTGTAGGATCTTACATCTATGCAATATCACTATGAAGGTGCACAATATAAAGCTACATGTTTACTTAGCCCCAAACATAGTTATAAGTGACCCTCATGCATACCTTAGTGTAAGAAGTTCTTAGTTTGACCAAGGGTAAGTGTCAGCTCTCCATGTGGTGACCTGATGCTCATCCAAGGCTAGTCCCTTTAGTGATAGAGTTTTAGGTAGTGCTATTGGATAGTGAGGAAAGAAAGGGACCCACCAAATAATTTTAGTAAGGAATTAGTGCCCATGTGTCACAACCACATTATTTCCACCTAAAACTCCAAGGATATTCCTCTAAAATCCTATCAAAGTGACCCATGTCACTCCTATAGTGCCACACTTAAGACCGATCAGAAAGTGCCATGTGCCAAGTGGTATCTAGAATAAATAAGGTTTTTAGAGGTAGTTGAGAGGGGATTGAGGTGTAGTCATATCGATTGAATGAAAAAGTGGCTACTTGGCATTAGGACTTAAGTACATGCCACCCTATGACTCCATCAGGGAAATCTTCCATTCCCTATGCACATGTATCCAAAAGCAATCCTGCCACCAACCCCAAATCTAATCACCTAATAGAATTCAAGAAGTAAGGTTTCAACACTGATAAATAATTTAAAAGCTTTACCCACTACCCCAAGTGGTTCATTAATTGTAAAATAGGATTTTTCTCTATAAAAACATGGTCTTTCCATTGTAAAAGGGTTGACACATTTTAACAACCTCATGTTACTAAAATTTACCCTCCATGATCTCTTGTATTGACTAAGTCTTACAAATTAATGAGAATTAAGTTCACCTCTTTCTATTTTTATGGTGATTTGTGTACTATTTTGTGTTTTTTAACCTCTATCTATGAGTAGTGTTCACTCATCTCATTATCATTCATTCCTAGCACCCCCTCATTGAATCCAAACTCACTTGCAGTTTGTATCTTATGTGTACTAGGGTTTTTATAAGCTTTGTCTATGGATAACCTTCATCCCTCTCAACATTTCATTGTGTTCTCATGCCTTTATATGAAGCATTTATGCATTTTGAGTATCCTTGGTAGAATTTGTGTGGAAACATCTTGTTCTCAAGTGTTTTTAGTGTGCTTATGGTAGTAAGGTGCTCACTCAATTATGTGCATATTGCCTTTTTACTTTCAACACTTATTACCTTTTCCCTCCCCTTTTGCCTCAAGATCTTAGGTTTAGACTAGCTATAGATTTCCTTTCTACTCTTTAGGCCTATGCATTGGTCTTAAACCAAGTGTGCTTAGAATAGAAATAATATGGCCTACTCTAGAGGCTCATCCCATGGAGTGAAAGGGTCTCATGCCTTGAAGATGTTCCCACATTTTGATGAGACAACTAATGATTGTGCATAAATCTAAGTTATAATACTTCCATACCTAGTGCCTTAGACTCTTATGCCTTATACAAGGCTTTCATGCTCAATGCTTCATAATTAAACTCCTCTACACTATAGAGCATCCATGGGTACACGTTTTGAATGAAAACAATTTTATGATACCATCCAACTCTATAATTTATATTGCCTTCCTAGTAAATTTTAAAAAAATAGTTAGGAGAACTACATGGACCCAATTCTCCATGGGGAGGGGTATGTATGTAACTCAAATGGAATGAATAAGTGAAAAAAAATAACTTTAGGAATAAATTTACATGTTGTTGAGTGATGTTGTATAAAATTTTCACCTACATAACCTAGTAAAACTATATAATTTAATTCTCCTCATTAGTACATTTGAAAACATATTTAAAGAACTATATGGCCTTGATTCTCTATGGGGGGATATGTAATCATCTCCAATGGAATGTATATAGGAAAATAAGTAACCTTATAAATAAATAAATAAAATAACTTTCATCTTCATAACCCCATCCAACTTTAAAATTTAATTTTCCTTGCCATTAAATTTTAAATTGTATCTAGGATAATTACATGGCCTTGATTCTCCATACATGGATTTGTAGAAAAATCAAATGGAATGAACACATGAACATAAGTAGCCTTATAAATAAATACAAAAATGGAGTTTACCTACATAACCTCATAAAACTCTAGAATTCGATTCACCTCACTAATAACTTTGAAAATATAATTAATAGAATTATATGGCCCTAACTCTTGGTGGGGGATATATATATAGATCTAATAAAATGATCACGGGAAAATATATATTTGAATATATGAAAGAGTGGATTTTACCTATATAAATCCATCTAACTATATAATTTAATTCATCACATTTGTACATTTAGAAACATATTTTGGATAACTACATGGGCCTAATTCTTCATGGGGATATATGTAGGTAGTTGACATGAAATGAGCATTAGAAATGGGTAACCTTAGGAATAAATTAAAAAATGGATTTCACTTGCACAACCCCATTCAACTATAAATTTTAATTTGCCTCACTAATACATTTGAAAATATAGTTAAGAGAAATGCATGGTCTTGATTATCCATGAGGTGGATATGTAAAAAACTCAACTATAATGAGAACATTAAAACATGAATCCTAATGAATAAATTAAAAAGGGTCTTCCATCTACATAAACCCATTCAACTCTTGAATAAAATTTGTCTCACTAATAAATTTTAAAAGGCAGTTATCTTAACTACTTGGACCTAATTCTCTATGGGGGAATATTGGTAAGTCAAATAGAATGAACACAATAAACAATGTAGTTTCTAGAATAAGTGGGAAAAAAAATCACCCTAAATAACCCTGTTAATCTCTAAAATTTAATTTGACTCATTAGTACATATGAAAACATAGTTTGTAAAAATACATGGCCCTGATTCTTTATTGAAGGATATTTAGTTAGTTTAAATGAAACAAACACAAAAGAATAGGTAACCTTAGTAATAAATTTAAAATTAATTTCACCTACATAACCCCATCCAAATCTATAGTTTAATTCACCTTATTAGCACATTCAAATGGAATGAACACAAGAAAACACGTAGATTTAAGAATAAATACAAAAATAGCGACCATTAATTTTATAAATAATTGTAAGATGTAAGTTAAACATAATTATTAGATATAAATTCATGTTTATGTGCATTATAAAACATAAGAACCCAAATATTTTTTAGAATAAAAATATATAAATTCAAGTATATGTACACTATATAACATAGGTATGTATTTAGTTTTTATACAAATATAAAATCATGCATGTATGGATTGTGTTTTTATTGTTATAGTTGTAATGGTTTTGGTTAGACATGCTAATGGTTTATTGAATACTAATTATTTATATTAGATTTATAATTAAATATATTGATTTTTTTAATTTTTTATATTAAATAAAACTTAAATGCATAAAAAGTAAAATCATCCCTAGTTTATTGTATACATGGTATAGGGTTAATTAATTTATTACATCGATGTCATCTTTCTATAGTAAGTGAAGATGATACTAAATTATTCCGTTATTATTTTTTCTCAAATTTATGAATTTTTGGATTAAATCCTTTAGTTAGAATAATTTTTCAACAAAATATACTTGTATTTTTTTCTTGAATATTTGTATTAAATTTTTTAGTTAGAGTCAAGTTTTAACAAAATTTATGTGCAGATTTTTAATTTATTCAGCATAATTATTTTCTTAATTTGGTGTGGGAAATATCCTTATCATTTTGAGGTGGGATACAATAAATGGTGTTATCTACGAAGAAAACTAAGAGAAGTGAAATATTGCATTCAATCAATAACTGTCTCTATTTATTTTAGCACACATATTGAAATGATAAGCTCATTTATCACACCCAATAAATGAAAAGAAATTACACAATAAAGAGAAAAAAATTCAAATTATATGTTGAAACTTGATTCTAACTAAAGGTTTTAATTAAACTAACGATAAATTTGATGTTCCTCTTCACTTTATATGAAAAGTTGACATGGTTGAAATGAGCTAAGGATGATTTTTTCTTATATTTTTAAATTATATTTAATCAAGGTACGAAAATAGACAAAGAATAATCAATATACATAATTATAAAGTAAATTAACATCAAATATTGTGTCCAGGGACACACCTAAAGAATATAAATTGATCAAATAAGAAAATGTTATCCATGGAGAAAACATTATATCAAATTTATATAACTAGGAGTCTTCACATCCTATATTCCTAAAACTAAATTACTTTTTATAGTTTAAAATGTATAATTTATTTGTGGCTTTTTATTTTTTAATATGTGTGCACGCTAAGATACTAGATGCCAGAATAAAAAAATCTTTCCAATTCAACAAAGAGCAAGCATTGAAATGAAATATTTTTTGAATCATTAAAAAACCAAAACAATATGGGTGGTTGATGTAAATATTGCTTATCCAATTATCCTTTCTTAAAAAAAAATTGATATTAAGTTGGCATTAAAAATTTGTGACACACTTATGTTCGATATATATTTATGTTTTCCAAAAAAAATGATTTTCTTAATATTGTTAAGTAATTTGATTTTTTATGTTCATGTTATTAATTTTATATGTTTTTTTTCTATATCAATGATGTTGATTTCATTTTATTTTAATATAAATCATAAATATACATGAAAATAGAAAATAAAAAACATGACATATATACCAAAATATATGTGTGTATGTGCATGTGCGTGTGCATGCATACATGTGTGTATGTATTTTATTGAACTTAAAATATAATTAATATAAAATAAATAACCATGGTTTGAATGATGTACAACCTTCACTAAGGGGAATTGAGGTTGGGATTTAATAGAGAATAAGAGAGCATACAGGTTGAGTAATAGACTAAAATGACCCCTTTTTTTCTTAAAATTGCAATACAATTAAAAATAAATTAATTCAAGTAGTATATTTTATTTAAATTTAATCTAATATTTTTATATAAAATTGAAATATAATTAATACAAAAATATTAACAATGGTTTGAATAATGTATTAATAATGTACACATTTTCTTTACAATTATAATTAATCTATTTTTTCCATAAAAAATACAATAAAATTTATTAGAAAAAAATTAATGATGCCTTGAAATTAAAAGTAATCTAATATTTTTTATTAAAATTTAAATATATTCACTTTAATAAAATTTAATAATACCAAAATGTATACTTAAAATTGTAATGCAATATATTATTAAAAATTAACAATACATTGCAATTAAAATTAATCTAATGTTTTCATTAAAAATATGATATCATTTATTAGAAAATGTTAACAATTTTGAAAATTGATATTTAAAATTACAAGGTAATTAATATAAAAAAATAGATATGTCAATCATTAGTATATATTTTTTTGCAATTATTGAATATTTATAATATTGAAAAAAAATGGCAAAATTAGCCCAATACTTACAATATTAAAATCCATTATCTTGTATATTAAAATACAATAATTTAATATTAAATTATATAAAAATTAAAATTAGAATCCAATAATGTCAAAGTTAGAATTTGGTGTTGACATTATGAAAAATAAATATCACCAATTTCAGATTGTACCTTAGACTAGAATATGCCCATATTTAATGAAAATTTGTTTATATCCACAACGTAAAACTTAGTTTAAAAATTTTATATTGTAATGAAAAAAGGGTCATAAATGTACCAACTAAAATTTAGGGGAAATGCCATTCCCTTTAACTATGGTTTTGTTATATTTAAGTTTATTATGGTTGAGACTAATCTTCTCTAAAAGATCAATAGAAATTATGTTAAAATTTGATCCCTTGTCCACCATAGTTATTTTGATCAAAAACTTTCCTATAAAGAATAAATCTATGAATATTACATGGTATTCTTGGTCTAACAAGTTATTGTCTAAATACATGTTGTTGAAATGAAATAAAAAATTGATGTATTTAGAGGTTTCACCAAATGGATATAAGATTAGTGAAGATAGATGGGTGAAACAAAAATGCTTTGGTGATGATGTGAGGTTAATCTAATGTTATATTTATAAACTTTACCCAAGAATAGGTCACCATTTTGACCACCTTGTTAAGTAAATCCTTTCTAAAACTTATTACTTTGATCTTCCCATGAATGTCACCTATAAGTTTAATATTGATTAGGTATGTTGTGATTTATTAGTGGATTGGGCTGATGTTGTTAGTGTGTAATGATTTTATATTTTAAGAATTGAATCTAAATTTTCCTATCATTGGTCATTGAGTTCTTTATATTTTGAGGTGTTATGTCCAAAGGTTTTGTGGTAGTTGCATAATGTTTTTAATTATAACTATATCCAATGGGGCCTATCTAGATCACGTTGATTGGATTGATTAGATTTAGTATATTTGGATGGTAGTTAATGTATTATAATTGAAGAAAAATAATTATAATTACAATTTAATCATTTTTTTCATTTTCATTACTCTTTTTAGATTGGGTCTTATAGTTTGTTCGTATGTATTTTACCTTATTTTTTATTAGTGTATTATAATGAGCTATAAATGAGAGACTAAGTCACATTGTATGATGTATTCAAATTGAGCACTAATCTAAATGTAAATGGTAAAATCTAATTTGATACTTATTATTTACAAAAATTATTAAGAAGTTTAAGATAATTAATGTTTTACTATATTATAGATCTGAAACTAAATTCAAAAGTTAGGAAAGGAAAGAAACTAGACTATGATTCTTTTGAATCATGATCTAGGTCTTTAGACATGACTAAAGGATTTTATTAGCTTTCAAATGGTATTGACTAAAACTATGTTATGAATCTTATAGTTGGGTCTAGGTGGATCTTACTCATTTTTTTATGTACTAACTACCATGCCTAATTTTAAGTCATCTTTATGTGTGATCTTTAGGAGCTTATTATATGTGTAATTAATAAAAAATATTTCCTTATTTTTTAAATCCTTGGTCCAATTATAACACTAGATTTTGGTTCACAAAATGAGAAATAAGGTGGGTTAAGGTGACCCAAACCAATCCTCAGTGAATGGTTGAGTACTACTTATATATCCTATACTCTGAAGAGGGAAGTTAAATGACATAAAATTTTCCCCATTAGGTGTATGTATGAAATAATTTAACTTTAATAATTACAACTTGTGATATATATTTTCCTACTTGTAAAATGACAACTTTAGCTTGAGGTGCTTCATACTTGGAAAAGACATGCTTTGTATGAATTATGGTTGAGTTGGAAAGAACAAGGTAGTCCCTTTAAATGTGTAAGTGTTTGAGTATGCTTGAGAGATACTTGATAGATAGGTAATAGGCTTAGATATATTTTGTATTTATATTGGGATTTTATGGTAATTTCTCATGTGACCAACATGTGAAACATAGGATTGACCCATAATAAATATTTGACTTTTAAAATTAACTATTGTTTAATGTAGGATGAGTCATATGTATGGAATTGTAGAACTATCTAAGTTTGATGGTTATGTCTATAAGGTATGAAAAATAATCTAAAAATATAGAGATATTTTAAATATTATTTTGATTAGGTTAGATAAATATTATGGAATTATTGTAGGTGACTACTAGCAAATTAGGAAGTCTAGACCCATGAAACGCATGTAAGTGTGAGATAAGGGAAAATAAGAGCTATACATGTACACAAAATTTATGTAAGGTGAATTTAGGTAAAAAATGACATCAGAAAGTATCTAATACTAGATTTTTGTATCTATAAATGCCCCCATTTATTTTTGGTATTGAAATTAATTACAATGTTATAGTTAAAAGAAAAAAAAATCTACCTGAGTGTGTACCACCCACTTTGTTTTTGGTCAATGTTCCAAATGTGCAGTGTGTTCCATAAAACCTAAAAAAACATGTAGCACTTAATGTCTATGTATGAAATCTAAAAATTTGACATTGAACATGAAACTCCTAAAACTAAAAGAGAAAGGAAAGAATACACATGTAAGTGCTTGCCTTGTTTCATGTTATTGGAGATGATGCTTCCTTGTTTAATAATTGGAGAGATATGCTTCCTTGTTGAATCATTTGGATAATTTAGGGTGATTAAATCCTTTTTTTATTTACTAGGGAAAATTCATTTTTTTAAAAAGATAAATGCCCCAAATCTCATTTCAAAGGGAGTAGTTCTTAGGTCATTAAGAGTTGTTAAATGTCAACCACAATACTCATGTAACTAATATTTTACCCCAAGACGATAAGGTGGAATTCAAATATGGGATTGATTTGGTTAATGCCTAGGTAGTTGATCATATCTTAGCCTCAGCTACATTGCCTCAAAATACATGAATAAACCACTATAAACAGACTTATAAAATCAAGGGTGTTCATTTTAAAGTAATATCAATGCCAAAAATGGGAAATTATAAGAGTGTATATGCATAAAATATGTTAATTCCCCATTATTTGATTTAATTAATGCTAACATGACATAAAATTTTATGCATCTATATGCTAACCTATTCCAAACTTGAAAATTTATAACTCGCGTTCCTATAAATTATGTGCATATGCATCTCATATATGCCCAAATGTGTCGTATTTATAAATATCTATAAGCCTATAACTTTTTTACATGTTAAATGTGCTTATACATGGCATAATCCCCCATACTTTTAACTTTATGAAAATATGCCACTTATGTTCCTATAAAAGTTTGCATATATACTACATATTCCCTTTTTAATATGTATATATTTGTCTCATATCTATACAAAAATTATATTTTGAACCAATGTGAACTCTTTTAATTTTTTAATTTAGGCCAAAATAATAATTTTATAATTTTAATATGCTTAAATATCTATGAAAAACCCATTAATATTCCCCTCTTTTAAGGTGAAGGATGTAGCTTCCAAGTTACTCATCTCAAAAGAAAAGAGTTAACTATATCATGTTACATGAAAATATGTAATCAAGTAGAATCATGTCAACATGTGGATAATATGTCAAAATAATAATGAATGTGTCATAAAATCATGTACGAAACATATAGGGTGAGGCATACTAGTTTCAATTCAAGATAGATATAAAATTAGGTATGTAATAGGAACCATCACTAAAATAAGAAATAAATATAAATACATAATAAAGGTGCATGATTTGAATCATGGAACCAAAAATAGGAGTAAAAGTGTGTGAAATTTATCATGGAACTTTAAACTAAATAAAATCATCAATATTAGTAAACAATCCTAGATTAATCCACTCAATATCATACAATGTCATGGCCATATACAATGTAAAACAAAATGTCAAACATAAGGCCAAGGGTTACATATAATGGACAATAAGATGTCACACATACGATTCCAAGGGATGAATATAATGGATAATAAATGTTACACATAATATCAAGGCATGCATATAATGGAAAATAAAATATCACATGCTAGGCCAAGGAAAAAATATAATGGATAATAATTTATCACACACATAAGGCCAAAGTCCACCTATAATGGGAAATAAAATGTCTTGTACATAGGCCAAAGGATGCACACAATGGATAATAAAATGTCACACACAATTCTAAGGGATACATAAAATGGATAAGCAATGAGTAACCTATTATGAAAAAAATTAGCAATGCAACACATAACAATTCAAACCAGTTCATTATCCCTATATGTCAAATTCATAGCATAACAAAGTAGTATGTCCATGAAATTTATCATTATAAAGAATAAAAGAAATATAAATAAATTTATAACAAATAAATATAGATCAATTTGGTAAATTAAAAGTTCATACCAATATATAACATATATCAATATGACTTTATGGAATAATATGACCTTGGCATTAGCATGGCCCTTTGGTATATGAATATCTTGCACCTATCCATATATATATCTATAGACAATATCACGTTTGTCCTACCTTCACCATACATGACTTACTCTCTCTCACTCTCTCTCTCTCTCTCTCTCTCTCTCTCACACACACACACACACACACACACACACACACACACACACACACACACACACACACACACACACACACACACACACACACACACACACACACACACACACACACACACACACACATCATGTTCACCATTATCTCAAATTTGAATACTTGTAATGAGTGTGACCTTCAATTTTTTATCAATTTCTTATAAGAACCTCTAAATATATGTCAAACCAACCATATATTTTATTGAAACATCTCTAGATCATCAAATCCATGTTATTATATCATAGACACTAACATCAAGATCATATAGTTTCATTTATGAAAATGACTTGAGGGTGACATTAGTGATACTCTCCTAGAGATGATTATTTTTCAAAATTAAATCATTCCTATGGGTTGGCCCATTTGTGTAGCATGTCGGTGGCATGATGAATTCTTATTGGACTAATATAAATAAAAATCAAACTCACACTTAGTAGTAACTTGGAACTTATCTATCAATAATATATACACTACTAAAAAATAATAAATTATTCCTTATTCTTCCCAAATTATAAATCAGTCACTAGGATTAACCATCTACCAAATTCAAAACACACCAAGCCAAGTCAAGAATGATTATTTTCAAGTATCAAAAGCCAAATTATAGGTGCATCATATGGAAAAATATCATAATTTCACATTCAAAATAATGGGAATAACTACATGTATATAGAATTCCCTCTTAAGAGTATTATATGCATAAACATCAATCAATCATTAATGGGAGTGATTGGGGTTTGCTCAACCCATTATACTTCCTAGTTTTTTTACAAGTTTATATCCTTCGTAGACCTAAGATTTCAAGGATAAGGAGACTAATTTTAAGTTTTTCACAAATTTATGAGTCAATATCACACACACAAAGGTATTAAAAGTAGGAAAAACTAGTTGTATGGTCACAGAGAGCTAAATTAGCCCAAGACAATAATGTTAGTCTCGAGTGCTAGTATTGACATTTTTGCCCTAGACTTATGTTACTGACCCTACATGCATATATATCTATTTATGGATATGATCAAATCATTGGACTAATTCTAGTCCTTTTCCATTGTTAGAATTTGGTCACAATTAGTTAGTGAACCAAAAAAAATGAGTATCATGATATATTTAGTACTTTTTATATTTAACACATGCAAATTTATTAGAGTATGGATTTATGTTTTCCTAGATTTATTTATTATGGGATTTTTTCCCTCAACTAGAGTTTTCCTAATTTCATGGAGAAGCTTACCCAGGTGTACAGGTTGATTGAATGACTAAGAGTAACTCTGTTGACTAGTTATTCCAAGTATGGGAGTTACTCCTCTATTCTTAGATCTATTGACCACCTTTTTTGGAGGAGTTACTATTATATTTTAAGGGTATGTTGACAACCTTTTTAGAGGATTTACTTATCACTCTCTTATTTTTAATTCTCACATTTGTGAGCTTTATTATTGGAATTTTTGATTTTATCTCCTATCTTGTCTTATGTAATATTATCACATTATTACTTCATTTTAATTTCAACTACTTTATGGTATGCACCTACTTGTTTCATGTAATCATTCAGCTTGTACATTCAACATATCTAAAACCTAGACTCAACCTTGATATGGTATTAGATCCACCTCAATAATTATATGTCTTATTTATGTTTTAAGATTTATTTTGAAATATTGAGATTATTTAAGGTGATTTTTAGAGGGTATGAAAAAAATTCAGGTGTTTTTTTGAAATATCAAAAACCTTAGGGTAGTGATCCAGTGCATAACCATGCAATAAAAGAATAATTTTGTTTTCTAATGATTTTATGACCAATTTTGGTCTTGTGAAGGTTTTATAAGTCTTAGAGGGTCCATTAGGTGGTTTTAGAGTCATTATACAATCCTTGTTTATGTGTTTTTATCCTTTATAATTTTTCCCACCAAAATCAAGATTTAAAAAATTTGAAATTAGAACTATAATCTAGAGTGTAATTTTGTATTTGTTTGAAATTCAAATGCTTGGTGAATGTTGTATATTGGTCATATAAGGTGTTTTATATGTATCATAAAGTGATTTTCATGATAGAAAAATGCAAATTCATGTTTTAAAATGTATAAAGAATAGAAATGCATGTTTAAAGAGAGATGTGTTGTATGGGAGTTTAGTATAGGTAATTATTTAGGATAAATATGGAGGAAAAATAAAATGAATTAAAAAAAAAAGGATTCATTAGAATCCTACCTATAGTATAATTTTTCAAGTGATTGTTTGGATTTTTCAAGTGACTATTTAGAATGCAAGTAAAATAATGTATAAGATGATGATTTGGGAGAAAATTTTATGGTTTATAAATAAATTTATGGTATGTTATTTTTTTCTTGTTATAAAAAAAGTATTGTGGTCCTAATCTACATGTTCAGTCATCAAATAAAAGGTTTATGAGTACCTTATTTTACATAGTCTTGAAGAAAGTAGTTGAGTGGGTATTGAAGTTTAATCCCAAGAGTTTTAGAGTATTGAGGGTGTCTTAGAGTCTTTATATAGTGTTTATTATGAATTTTAATGAAAATGAGTCCATTAGGGGAGTTTAAATCTAATCTTACTAATAGATTACTCAACACAATCATTGAGGGAGAAATTTTGTTTACCCATAGTCAAGAAACTAGGTTGCTAATGAATTTTGAATATGGTTAGGATTTTTTGGAAGTTAGCATTTTATTTTTACTTATTTTTTATTAATTTATATTTTATATTTGATTCTAATATTTAGGCTCAATTTGAAGTACACAGGCTTGGGAATCTCTATTTTGTCATAGTCAAGCAAGAAGAGAGTGTGGTTGTCAATTTGAGTTTCTTTCAAGTGTTTTATAGATGTAATTGTGGTGAGAGGATATAATTTAAAATTTTAATTTTTTGGTATTATTATAATAAATTTATAGCACAAAAATTTTTAATTCATATTTCCATCTTATTGCACACAGTCCATGTAGGAACCATTATGTGGTGGCATTGTCAATAAAGTCAAGTAAGTATGTGTGGTGGTTGTTAATGTGAATATTTAATGGTTGAGAGTCATAGAAAGGAATAAAGTTAATATTTAATAATATTAATCTATTTTAACCTCATAAGTCCATATAGAGGTGTAAAATCCAAGTGAAGCATTCACACACAGCCCCAAATAACACTTTTAATCCTATCATCTTATATAATGGTACATTTATTGATTGATCAAGGAAAATTAATTATTGGATAAGTTGAATAGAGACTAGGGAGAAATTATCAAATTTTTTTGAGTTATTTAAGTTAGATAGATTTCAAAATAATATTTTTTGTAGCCACTCGACCTAGTACAGTTTGACATAACCTTGAGCTAGGGTTTCCACCTTGAAACTTGAATATTTAGATATTAAACCCTTGGAATTCCTCTAAACGTTTTAATATAGTGTATATTGACATTAAATACAATATTATAATGGTTTTAATATGGTACAGTCCAAATAAGTATGAAAACTATAATTGAGTAGTGCATTAGGTTTAAGAGAGACCTAATTGGCAAGAAGATTGTGAGAGAAAAGACACTTCCATTAAGACTTGAAGAATGAAAATTTTCATGAATAATTATGAGGATAAAGGGTACCTAAAATTAATTTTGGTTTTCATGGAGGCTTTACAGGTTGTCTGTACCATCTAGGTTTGTGTTAAAATATGGTTACAAGGAAAAGAGGTCTAAAAGAATAAAGAAAAGTTGGATTGAGAGTTATTGATTGGTGACAATGTTAATTGAGTGGATGTATATGAGGGCTAAAATGAGAAGTTTTATGGACATATATGCATTGTAAAGAGATATAATAATACTATTTTTGTTAATAGGACTAGGTTCTTAGTCAAGCTCAAGAGAGGGAAAGGGTATAAATCCAAGCAAGTTCCTACAAAAAGATAATAAAGTTAGTAGATCAGAGTTAATAAAAGAGGTTAAAACAAATAATAAGAGATAGGTAATTATTTAAATAGGTTTTAGGAATAATACCTACATCAGGTAGGGGCATTTTTTACTTGAAATCTCAAGTTTTATTATATTGGCTTTATTTTGGACTATTCAAGTTTGTTGTGTGGTTCTAGTTTTTGCTTGCCTTGATTTCCTTGTGATTGTGTATGGAGTATTTTTTTGGATCCATTACAAACAAATTTTTCATGCATAATTTTTTTTATACATTAAATATGTGACATACTACCTATAAACCCTTTGCATGACTTGGCTTCCATCTATTAACAACTTTGGTTTTCTTTCTATAGCTTCTGATAGTTCTATGGCTTCACACGACTCTTTCAGAATGCCAAAATATGCCTTATCAACTACATTATTATATTAAAGGATCTATTTTTTATCTATAAGGGTATATTAATTCTTTTCATACATGGTCAAATCACCACTTGTCCTTCCACTTGCACACTACTCACCATCTATTTTCTATGCTTTCCTAGATCGATACCTTTCACACCTAGTTAGACTCATTTTTGACCTAGTTCAATGTCATTCCAACCTAGTTTTTATGTTAAAAATTATCTTTTTCCAACTCATCCTTCTTCAAAATCTCTCAACATTCCTCCAAGCGCTAGTCATTCTGATCTTTTTCTGGTAAACCCCCTTTGTTTGTAAAATTTCCTTTGGTCAATTCATGATTTTTATAATTATCTTGTTTAACCTTAAAATGTTGATCTAAGGTGATATTATAATTATACCTAGATTTAATTAAAGGGATATATATAAATAAAGAGGAACAAGTGTGATAATGTGATCTATAATATGCCAACTAGATGATAAACTCAAATATAAACATACATTGATTTATTATGCTAAGATAATCTAAATATAGAAAATAAAACTATGTTAGATATGGAAATGAAAAAGAAATTATACACTTATATTTTTATAATTCTAATGAAATTTTAGATTTGGAATATGTATAAAATAGGATAGATTCATATTTTGGAACAATCATTAGATTCTAGATCTAACACGTCTAGAGATCTAAACATTAATGTCAACCTAAAATGGCTACATCAATGCTACTACCTAGGTTAAACACAAGTGTCCTATATATAATAGTTTTTATAAATGGATTTGACCACCTAGATGCTTTTGGGTTTTGATTTACCTTCATTATAGTGCATTTATATTTAGGTCATGGATTGTCACTCCTTGTGAAATGACAAAACCGTAATTTTCCATCTTCATAATGACCTTGGGGAAAAATGGGTTAGTGGTCACATGATGTTAAATTGACCCTAAAGTACCCATTTTCATATGGTGTTACGTACATATTCAATACCCCAAAAGAGGGACTTAGACTCATGTATATCTCCCTTATGTGTTTGCTTGTTGTGAATCATGCAATATTAAGCAAAGCAAGTAAAATAATGACCTAGCTTATAAATTGGAAAATTAGGCTGTTATGATGATCCTTTAGTAATTTATACCTATATATGTGTTTTACTTATGACTAGTGTGTAAATATCAAAGGTTTTTTCAATTGAATGCTTGATAGAATGATTTTTATAAGTTTACTTGGTCTCTTTGGTCTTTTGTTAGTTTTTCCTAGGTGAGGAATGAATTAGGGTTGATCTTGTATTTATATCAATCCATCTAGAGTGATAAATCACATTAAATAACTTAGGTTGACCATTAGGATACATTTCATTTTCAAATTGGATGAATTTAGGGAACTAAATAGCTACATCAGGATAGGACACTATAACATCAATGCTAGTGTCTATCCCACACATTAGTGTCTAAGGAGAAAGAAAGTACATATAGGTTCATAACTTATAGAGATGGAAGATAAGTATATTTTAAGCATTATGGAAAAGAAATAAGGTCTATGCCATCAACATAATATTGGTCAAACTAAGAGATATAGGCTAAGGGAATAAAGATAGAGCATATGTGAAACTTGTAGAAGTGGGAAAGGTATAGAACTAAGAGGAACAACCAATGTCTAATTTTTCCAAGTGTACAAGACTAAGGTTCTATATAATCATTAAATAGTTTCTACATTCCACTCCCTTTGATATAGTAATTAAATTATTAATAAAAAGGAAATGAATGCTTACTTAAGTGTGTATACACACCTTGTATTTTTGTGTACCCAACTTGAGTGTTTTGTTGGTGACTAGCCTATAACCAAGAACATGTTATAGTATAAAATTAGTGCATATAATCTGAGATTTAATGTACTTGAAATAGATTGAAATTGAAAGAGTAAAGTTTATGAGTACACATGTGTGTCAATATAACTACCTTGCCTATTAACAAGTTATTTTGAAAATGATGTATCATTGGAAGGCTTTGAAACTAAGTTTAGGATAAATATAGATAAATATTGTAAAATCATATATCTAAGGAGATAGACATATTGGAAGACACATGCCCCTAACTTTAGATCAAAAGGTGAGTTACCCTATAACAGTTGAGATTAGCTTAACCATGTAATGCAATGATACTTATAACTTGGTGAGGCTAGATGATCAATTCCAACATTAAAACTTGGTAAAATTAAGTTATTTTATCACCTCAACCATACAAAAAATTTAACTAACTAATGTAATAGATTGGCTTAATAAAGTTTGTAAAAGTCCATAGGGTATAAATATGAAAAAGTCTGCAATGTGGTAACAGTCTATAAAAAGAGTTTTGAAATCTAAAATTGGATTGAATTTTATAATATTATGCACATGTTACATATAATATGAACCTTAGATATGTCTCATGATGAAACTATGTATAACAATAGTACCAATGTATGGATTTCTCCACAACTATGAATCTAAATCATATAACTATGTACTCTGGCTAATTTAGAAAACTATGTGTAGAGAACATGATTTCAAATCATTCCCCACAATATATGGATAAATATAAAAAATGTATATAAGTACCAATGTGGATAACATATTTCCAAAACATGCCTCCACTATAATATAGAGATGTTCAATACTAAATAGGTGTAGAGAACATGCTTCCAAAGCATGTCCCCATTGAATCTAAAAATTGATATAAGTACCACATATTGAATGAGTGCAAAGAACGTGCTTCCAAAGTATGCCCTTACTTAATTTGGAAACTGATATAAGTAACATATACTTATTGAGTTTGGAAAACATGCTTCTAAAGCATGCCTCTACTGAATCTGTAAATTATGCCAAGTGTGGAGAACATGCCTCTATAACATGACCCCACTAATATTCCTCCCCTTTGAGGTGAGGTAAAAATAATAACTAGTAGTTACCTCACCTCAAAAGGATAAGATGATTGTATAATATGTGAATGTAACCATGTGACATATATAAGGGAACATGTATAGGTAAATGTATCATTAAAGTGCATAGAACCAATGTGATTACATGTAGGCCTAAGATGCATGATAAATATCATGTACACATCTAGATAGTAATAATAAGAGATCATTAATCAAAAAAGCACACACAAAATATCACTCAAAACCAAGTCAAAAGGTAGTGGTCCAAGGAGACTTCAAATAAGGGGCATGTTTAAATTCCACACAATCGAAGGAATGTGACTTAGTCAAATGTCCATAAAGACAAGGATGACATATTCAAATCTTCATACAATAAACAATGACATGTAAATGTCAAAACAAGAATACATAGGAATGGGGTTACAAGGAAATGAGCATATTCAAATTCTCAAACAAACAAGACAAATCACTTAAGTGCGTATAGGAGAGCCTAAGAAAATAGAATAAACATGTCATAGTATCCCATGGATCCAATGTGTTAAGAAAAAATGTCAAGTGTATAGCATATCAAGTACCTTGTCTAAGATAGAATTTTGGATAAAGTGATGTATAAGTACATATATAATCTCAAACATGATAATGTAGAGTTATCATCAAATCATATAACCAATGTGTATTGATATCATAGAAGTGGATGCCCGTAATGTCCATGTGACATGAGTAGAGGTAAATCCTAATTTGTGAAATAGGAATAGATCATGTATTTATGTATGCCTATTTCACACTCAAGTAGAAGTGTGACACATATGTATATGTATGAGTAACTTATATTTCCATCCATGAAACATAAAACTAACATATAGATGCCAAGGAGTTATAAATCATGTAGGTGCTGAAAATGTTTTTAGATTTTTTGATAGTTTTAGAATATTTAAAGTGGAAATATCATCTTATGATTCCATCCAATGGATGGTAATAGATATCTCCCCACTATGAACCTTAAAACCTTAATTTAGATATTTTACATTTTTTTCATCGTGATTAGATAGGTTGTAAAGGTATATAGAATGGTCTTCACATTTTGCATGTGTAGTAGAAGAAATAGTGTTATCATTTATAATATGTATTAATTTTACATCATGGGAAAAATAAATACCTTGTTGATTTGGATCATTTTTTTCTTCCATCATGTATAGCCAAAGAGTTCTTCATGTAAGTGTATATGGAGATGTAGTAGGTATAACCCAAACCCATGTTTGAATTGCTTTAGGACCATAAGTGATTTGTATTATCATGCTTCCCAAGGAATCTTTCCAAACTCTTTTATTTTTTAATTTTATTATATCAAATCCAATTTATTGTAATCATTTTAAATTCCAAGTAGTTTTTGCTTGTGTAAGATCAATATGGTTATGCCAAAAAAATCACCACCCATGCATAAGGTAATTGCTAAATCTTGTTAGTATGGATTATTTTTGTGTTGTTAAATTTGAGATTCTTGCATAAGATATGGACTTTGTATTGGACCCATGTTAAATAACATTTGAAAACTAGTCATAAAAATATTAAGAATATGACATTTTTGTTTATAATGTTCCTTAGGTAAGTTATCTCCATCCTTTGTGTGAGGGATAAAAATTTTGTATTTGGAGGGAGATATGTTAAGTTCCTTTGAATGAGTAATTATGAAGGAATCATATATATGCACATAATTATATACATGGGTAAATGACTCATATTATTTATGCAATGCTCTTTCCTTTAATGGGGAAAAAAGGCCTCTACTAAAGATAAATTACAATTCCAAATTTGAGGGTCTAAATGCTAGCTCATACGATGTACTTTTAAACTAAATGGTATAATATTGAAGGGAATTCATCATCATGTTATTTGAAAATTTGAAAATGTTATAGTGTAAGTTTTGGCACCTTTTGGATATTGAAAACCATGAATAATTCATCTTATAATAGTAAAAAAGTAGTTAAGGAACCTTTTTTAAACCTATATAACCAATTTTGAGCCTCATCAAAAATACTCATATGGAAAAAATTTATCAATAGTTTTTCATATTGTTCCCATTGGCCAATGTAATGTACATAGCTAATCATGTGGTCAAATGGGTCCCTGTGTCTCAAAAAGTGAGGTAAATCTAGTAATTCAAAATCTTGTGGATAAGGATATTAAAGTATACATTTCATAAGAGGTTGATTATTGAATGAGGTTACATGTGCATTATCATTATGTAAATTTATTTTCATTTGAATTATAGAAACTTAATTTTGAAGATCCCCAATAGTGGTCATCATATACATTATATATTCTATGGGAATAGTGGTGTTTGTCATGGGTGTTATCACTAGTTCCAACCTAACAACATTTTTAAATCTAGGCATATGAGTGTCTTAATCCTCATGTATAACAAGTGTAATTTCATGATCACTATATTTATGAAATTTTAATAATGGTAGGGATATTTAAATTTTGGTACCTTTGGTATATCATTTGAATATCTTGTATCATTTGAATAATTTGTTTCATTTTCCTTTGGTAAGGGTATAACAATTTTAGCTTTGGAAAAGTTTGGTAAGGATACCTTTTTTTATATAGAATTTGTTTTAAATGAAGGTATGAAAAAACTATCACCCTTAAATAGAAGAATATTATTTAGGAATGTAGGAATGTTGGTGGGTTTAATCATTATGCTTGAAGACATGTCCCCCTTATTAGTTATTTGTAAATCATCCATAATCTCTTTATGTAGATGTCATAATTTTAGCTGATCAAATGAAATAAAATCTTGGTCATATGTACCTAATTTTTGGGTAAAGTTTACATTTTTAGTTGACTTAAATCATTGGTAACTCAAGGATGTTTTTTAAAACCCCAAACTTTGCCTATTTGTATTTTTATGTTTAAGAGATATAGGGTGAGTTATATCTTGATCATGTTTTCCTAATCATTGGACTTGGTATCCATAATTTTGTAAGTATCAAATGCCAAATTCATATGATGAATATGTAGTAAGTATGGTTAAAGGCTTTTTATCTTCCTTAAGATGGATCAACTCATGTCTTGAAGTGGTGGGAGCATGGACCTAATTAGAGGGATAAAAAATACTAGCATTCAAGGCTTTTATATTACATTCTTTAGAACTTGGAAGAATGTAAGAGTAGTCAATTTTCATTCCTTATATAAGGGAGAGTTGGATAGTTTCATAATCATAGTCATCAAAACAATCAATGTCATCCATGATAAGAGATATACAGTAAATAAATATTATGAAAAATTAGGGAACAGGCATCCTATAGGGTATGTTTAAGTAGAATGGCATTCAAATATCAGTTTCACCAAATATTTAACCCTAAAATGTTGATCTAAGGTGATCTTATCATTAACCCTAGATTTGATTAAAGGGGCATATACAAATAAAATGGCACAAGGGTGATAATCAGATCTATAACATGTCAATTATATGTTAAACTCAAATATAAGCATACATTAAATTTATTATGCTAAGATAGTCTAAATATGGAAAGTAAAACTATACTAGTTATAAAAATATTAAAAAAAAGCACTTAGCATTTTTTGATACTAATGTAGTTCTAGATCTAGAATAGGAAAAAATAGGTTTGAAGGAGATTCTATAATAGTCATTATATTATGGATCTAAAACTTATTGATCTATAGACACTAATGTCAGCTTGGGAAAGTTGTGCTGACACTATTGTCTATGTTTGATATAAATTTACTATACAAAATACTTAATAAAAAAGGATGCAACCACCTGTATACTTCTAGGTTTTGCTTCACCTTCACTCTAGTGCATTTAGATCTAGGTTGTGGACTATTTATCCTTGTAAAATGGTAAACCCTTTTTTTCATCTTCATAGTGACCTTGGAGGAAAATGGGTTAGTGGGCACATAGTATTGAGCTAACCCCAAAGATTCCACTATCAGAAGGCACTACCTACATAGCCAAAAATCCATAAGAGGGCCTCATACTCATGTAGTTCTCCCCTATGTGTTGTCTTGTTTTTGAATCATGTAATATTATTTAAAGTGAGTACAATAATGACCTAGTTTGTAACTTGGAAAAATAGGCTCCTAGGATACACCTTTAATATTTTAAACTTGTATATGTGTTGTACCTATGATTGGTGTGTAAATATGGAAGATTTGTTCAATCTAATGCTTGATATAGTGCTTTTGATAGGTTACCTTTGTATATTTGGTATTTTTATAGGTTTTCCTAGGTGAGGAATTAATGAGGGTTGATTTTTTATTTATGTCAATCCCTTTGGAGTAATAAATTTAATTAAAAACACTTAGGCCAAACATTAGAATATATTTCATTTATAAATTAAATGAATTTAGGGAACTAAAAAATTATGTTATGACATGACACTAACATTGACACTAGTGTTTGTCCTTGACATTAGTGTCCAGGGAGAAATAATGCATGTACAAGTTCAAAACTTACAAATATGGAAGATAAGTATATTTTAAACATTATATGTAAGATAGAAGGTTTTTTTTATCAATATAATATTAGTCTAACTAAGAGGTATAGGCCAGGGTGCATAAATATAAAATGCATGTGAAACTTGTAGAAACGAGAAAGGTATAGATTTTTGAGGAATAATGAAGGTCTAGGTTTTCCAAGTGTACAAGATTGAGGTAATATATAATCATAAAATAATGTCTACATATATTCAAACCATTTTTTTGTCATTCCTACTTTTTGAAGTTTGAATTATTTTAAAATCCAAGCTGAATGTTTTGAAAATTATTCAAAAGGGAATGTTATAATTGAAAAGGTTTAAATTTTTAGGCTTTTATATTTAACATAATTCTTAAACTTGAAATGGGTTTTATTAATGAATAAAGTCTTATGGTAAAATCATGGGGGTGGGTGAACATTAAGGAGGGAAGCTTTTTTTTTTTATAAATAATATTATATTATAATGTTTTTTTTAGACATGAAATTATTATTTTTTGTAAATTTCCAATATTATCTCTAGTAGAAGACTAGAGGGTGAGGTTTGGTTTTGTAGGTGGCCAAACCCCCTTGCATTAAAAAAAACACTTTTTTATTTCTCTTGCAAACACTTTGTATTCACCTTGGATTTTTTTTGGCTAAGCTTGATGTCCTCATTTTGTTTTGAAAATAACATCTTTTTTAAAATTTGTGTTGATTATTCTAGATGCATTCTTAGTTGTTGCTGATGTATTTTGAGCATGCATTATTTGCAACATTTAGGAGGGGGGTTGTCCATTTCATAGTTGAATGTGGTTGTACTTTGTTTCTGTGTCACTTTCCATTCTACTTGCACTTACATTTCTACAACTTTAACTACAATCATCTCACTTTATTTCTACCCCATGAATACAAGTTAAATTAATCCTCTAATTCCATTTAACTACTATGAATGGAAAACCAAAATGAATATTATATGAAGGAATGAGGGTTTAGATCATATTACAATGGGTAATGAGTCTAAACCTAATATATAAGTATAAAAATTTAAGTGGTTCAATCATTGTGATGAAGCCTATGGGTTGTTGTGTCTTTCTATATCTCTTAATATTTTATTTTATTTAGAACCTACTAAATCTCCCAATGAAGTGTGGACCATCTTGTAAAAAATTATAGGAAATATATATATGATGAGAGGTCACAAACTTGAAAATGAACTTATCATCCTAAGTCCTAGCAACTTTGACACCCTTCAGGATTTTTCACTAAGTGCAATTCTTTAATATTGCCACTGAAAGAATGTGGAATTAGAAGAAATATGATCAAATTATTATTTCTATACTCTCTAAGCTAGGTCTTGATTACTTAGTCTTTGTCTCTACTTTATATGCCACTAAAAGTGATCTAAGAAATACATGGAAAATGTCTTCTTTAAATTCCTTTAGTGTCAATTTGACTTGGGAGCAAAACAAGTTAATATAGATGGGAATATTAAAGTCCTAAAAAAATCAATCCCTAATTTTTGGGAATGGAAAATAGAAGGCTTCTAAAAAAAGAGAAGAATAAAAAGAATAAGGATCAAGATAAGAATAAATAATCAACCTATACTAAAACAATCATTGAAACTTCCTCTTCCAATGATAAATTTAAGAAAGAGAAGGTTAAGTGTCCCTATTCCAATAAAAATGGGAATGATGAACAAGTGCATAAAGAAAAAAATTGATACCTAACTCATCTTCTATAAAATAACAACATAGGTGTTCCTAAATACATCATGTATAATTCATCACATTAAGATTCTTCTAAGGCGAGAGGTAAAGTTAAAGAGATAGAAAATGGCAAGGCTCTTGTAGCTGTTGTAGCTCCAACCTCTTCATGAGTCATTGAATCAGATTATTCCCACCACATAGGCTCTTCATAAGTTAAGTTTTCTTCCTTAGAGACTTGTAGCATGTCTTATATCACTTTAGTGATGACACTTCAGTATAAATTTTAGGGAGAGGGTCTATTAAAATATATGGAGGAACATTCAATAATGTTTTAAGTTTCCATCACTTTAACCTAATCTCTTATCAATGTACCAAATAACTCACATCAGTAAGGGAATGAGGTTATAGTTTTCCCTAGATATAGTCATAATTAGAGAGTTTTACAATGATTATATAGTGATAGTGGGTAGGAAAGATCACCAAGCTAGTTCATATAGATTCTCACATTTTACACATGATTCTTCTCTAGCTACATTACTGACTCATTCAGATGGAGTTAGAAAAATATGGCGTGAGTGGTTTTGCCACCTTAACTACCACTACCTAAAACAACTCAAAAAATGACATGGTCATAGGCTTACCTTGATTCCATTTCTATAAGGGTCTTTATGAGGGTTATACATTAGGAATCATCCCAAAAAGAACTTTGACAAAGGCAAAGCTTGAAGGGATTCATAGGCATTAGATTTAGTAAATAGTGATGTATCTAGGCCTTTTCCTAGTATATCTTTAATAAGGGCTAAGTGAGTCCTTACCTTCATTGATGATTTATTGATATACACATGGTTTCACTTCCTTAGGTATAAATCTAGAGATTTCAACAAGTTTTGAGACTTTAAGGTTCTTTGAGAGAAATAGTCTAATAAATGTATCGAGATTATTCAACTAATAATGGGGGTGAGTATGTCAATAATAGGTTTGAGTAGTTTTGCACTACATAGTGGATTGATTTAAAGTGAATAGTTCCTTATAGTCCTCAACAAAATGGAGTTGTATAACAAAAAATTAGGTCCTTGAAAGAGATGATGAACTATATGATTCACTCTAAGTCATTGGCACCAAAATATTGGGCTCAATCAATAAATTTTACTTTATACATTATAATAGGTTCCTCATAAAGATTTTAAAGGTATAACTTCCTTTAAAGCTTGTCACAATAAAAACCTACATTTGAACACTTTAGGTTTTTTATATCTCCAACTATAGCATGCATGCCAAAGAAGAAACACAATGTTATGGAACCTCAAAGTAAGCCTTCAATATTTGTAGGTTATTTAGATGGTGTTAAGGGGTACCACCTTCTTCATCCAACCGCATTAGTTGTTCAAAGAGATAAGTGCTCACTTAAAATAAAATACCATAGACTCAACACTTGACACTTATCCCACTTTATTAGACTCACTTGGATTCAATTAAGATGATTTAGATCATCCTAATCACATTCCATAGACTGAGGACACTTATTCCAATTCTAATAGTGAGAGTAGTGATGATTCATCCACATCTATCCACACTTTAGAGGGTGATGTTTCTTTACATAACTCATCCACTTATGGTCCTCTTTAGGATAGATAAACACTATAGAGTATAGGTACATGGGTTGGGGATTATTGAAATGATAGGCAAACACATTTAGAGTTTTAGAGTGGACCACATGCTTTCTATTCCTCTACCTTAGATCAATAAGCATTTTAGTAGGTATCAAGTATTATTGAGTGGGATTATTCCATGCATAAGGAGTATAACCCATTAATCAAGAATCACACATGAGATTTGAAACTTATTCCTAAGGAAAGAAATATATTTCAATTCAAATAGATATATTAGACTAATTATGTAGTAGATCAGTCCAGTGATAAGTTCAAGTAATGGTTAGTTGCCAAGGGTTTTTCATAGGTTCCTAGAATTAACTACACAAAGAGATTTGTACTAGTGACCAAAATGAACTCAACCAGACTCACACTTGTTATTTCCATAACTAATCATTGGGATGGTCATTAGATGGATGTAAAGAGTGCCTTTATTCATGATGATATTCAAGAGGATATCTACATGGATCATCCTTAGGGATTTATTGAGTATTCTTCCTTTGTATGAAGACTCTAGAAATCCATCTATGGCCTTAAATATGACCCTCAATCTTGAGTTACCAAGATGGATTCCTTTATTATTTTATTAGGATTAACCAAATTCAATTCAAATCTAAACGTTTATCTCTTACAGTAGGATGATTCACTCTTAATTCTTGTTCTTTATGTTGATGATGTTTTAATCATTAGTATCTCATCTTCATCCATTGCAATGGTGATAAGGGCTCTTCAGGATATATTTTACATGGCATAATTAGTCTTGTTATACTAATTTCTTGGGATATATATTTCTCTATTTTACTCAAAGATTACTCTTGCATAGCCTAAGTATGCTCTTGATCTACTTGCTTGGTTTCAATTGGCTAATTTTAATCCAACATGACTCCCTTTCTATTTGAAGTCATGATTAAGGTAGATTTTTTTTCACCTTTGGTATATTCTAACTTGTATTGAGAACTTATAATCAAGCTTATCTAATTGACACATTCCAAACTTGACATATCATATGGAGTGGGCCTAGTCACCAAATTCATGCAGGGACCCCAAGAGTTACACTAGAAAATAGCTAAGAGAAATTTTCACTACATTTAGGGTACACATATATTTAAGATTCATTATAGATTTGATATTGACATCAACTTGATTATATATACTAACTCAAACTAAGTTGGTGATATTCAAAATCACAAGTCCACTTCATGTAATAGTTTTTATATTGGTTTATGTTTGATTAGTTGGTCAATTAAGAAGTAAAATAATATTTCTTTATCATTTACTAAGGTATATTACAAGGGGGATGAAAATGATACCATTGAGTTCATATAACTTTAGGGTATTCTCACAAAGTTTGGTATCTAGTTCAAACAACATAACATCATCTATTGTGACAACTAGAGTACCATTCAAATTTGTAGGAATCTAGTTCATCATCAGTAGACCAAACACAGATATTCACATGCATTGAATTAGATAGCTCATTCATGGGGACATAATTGATCTAATATATTTCCAGATGACATAGTATATTGTAGACATCTTAATCAAACCTTACATAGAGAGAAAATATCTTCACTTATAGGCTCTTATTGAGGTTCAAGACACTATAGTATCATCTTTTGCGGGGGGCGGGGGGATTATAGCCTCTTATTTTTATGTCTCTCTTTTGGAGGGATATTTTCCTATGAGTTTTATTATTTTCCTATATTTTATGAGATATTTATTTTTACATGGGTGCCTCATCAAGCCCAATTATTGGGACCCTATTTTTTACATCACCCACCTAAGTTGTGTTTATGGGGGGTATTAGAGTAGGGGTTTTATTTTTTCCAATATTTATTTATTATGGGATTTTTTCCCTCACTTGGAGTTTTCATAATTTCATGGAGAATTTTTCTTAGGTTTACATGTTGACCAAATGACTAGGAAGTAACTCCCTTGACTGGTTAGTTTGGTTACGAAAGATACTCCTCTATTTTTGGTTTTGTTAACCACCTTTTATGGAGGAGTTACTATTATATTCCAAGGGTATATTTCCCACCTTTTTTGGAGGAGTTACTAATCACTCTCCTATTTTTACCTCTCACATTTGTGATCTTTTTTATTGGAAGTTTGACTTTTAGCTCCTATCTTATCTTGTGAAATATTCTCGCATTGTTGTTTCATTTTTATTTTAGTTACTTTATAGTATCCACCTACTTGGTTTGTGTAATCACTTTTCTTATGCATTTGACATATCTAGAACCTAGACTCAACCCTGATACACTTTTTAAATTAGTTTATTTATTTTAAATTCATATTCATTCTTAATTGTCCTACTTTACAATTTTAATGACTTCAATTTTATATATTAATTAGGGTTATACAATCTAAATTAGGTTAAAACATATTTGTGAACTCAAATATTATTTTAATCATGTCAAACCCTAGATATCCATTAGGGTTTCATCCTTATAGTTTTTTAAATTTCTACCTTAAGGTTTCATTTTTAGACCTGATTCTTAATTTTCCCTACACAATACACATGGCCATAATGAATGAACACATCATCTAGTTTTTTTAATTAAGCAATGATTTTGATCATTTCATATTTTTATACTTTTATATGTGAAATTTTCATTAGCATGTAATCAAATGGATCAAATATTTATATAATAATAAGGATAAAATTAATAATGAACAATATTTAACCTTACTTTATCCATGTTTTTTGGATATCCAATCTATATTACTAATTATTAATACTACACATCCCCTTGATGGAGTTATCATGAATATTAAATATACAAATACCCATGATAAATAAACAATTATTTTGAATAAATTTTATAAGGATGATGAAAGTGAATTAACTAAGTATATGAAAATAAATCCAAGAATTGTCAATGCAATGTTATATGTGGCATGAGATGAATAGAAAAAATTATCAAGCTAGTGCATCTAGGGAACAATAAAATCCCTTATATAATATCAACCAACCCTTTTAAGTTACCAATCTAACCATAGGTTTTTATACTTATTTATTATTACCAATCATACATCTACACCTCTAGTCACATATGTGACATCCACCCAAGGTGTGGGTGAAACATAGGGCTTCACACAATTTTACATACATGTTCCTACATAGATGACCTATTCCCATCCTATGATTGCTACACATATTTAAACCTCTCCTACTACATGTTCCCTCAAGTTGAATAATTTATATCTATAAGCTAAAGTGTTACAATTATAGAAAGGTACATCTAGGTCTATTCATTAAATAGATTCATATGCCTCAATTAATAGCCCATTATCCCATGAGATAACATCTTATCCCTTACTTGTAGGATTTGTATATCCTAATCTTTTAATTTAATATGGTAAAGGTGATCTTGAAAAAAACCTTCGAACATTCCTTACAACATGCTTGGATTATGCATCTAATGACAAATTATTAACCATATTATTCCCATAAGTCTCAAATAATATGATTTTTTGTGTTTATATGACCTAACCTCTAATTATTTAGGGAATTAAACCATTTATAACATCATTTTATATCACATGTTTCGATCAACATTGATGAAAAACTATCGTATGTGAAAATTTAACTCAAGCAAGGGTCTAATGAGTTAATAAGTGATTATGTACTATGGTATAAGACCATGTTGACTAAGATGACAAATCCTATGGTATATAATGAGTCACAAGACATATTCAATAAAAAAATTATTTCACCATTGCATGAGTCAATAGTATTTAATAAATTCAAGTCTTTCTATGAATTATGTCATACATTGAGAGAGTAAGAAGTCAAATCCATACTTTTGAAAAAACTCAAGTTTTCACCTAATACTCCAATTAATACAAAAATTAAAAAAATAAATCCAAGCTACAAGGTTAAATAAAATGATGAAAAAAATGAGGTGAAGATAATAGTTAATGAAATATCATAGCTTATAAATCAGATTCAATTATCTACTCCATAGAAGAGGCAATTTTCATGATTACCACAACCTCCTCATGTGCTGATCTATAATTTACTTGAGTGAAACCTAATCTCTCTTCCTCAACCATAATATTTTTTTTTCAAGCAGACCTAAACCTAAGAATTGTGATAGTATTGCATACTATGATTACCATAAAGCTCCTGAGCATTCTACAAATAGATATTTCAAATTAAGATATAAGAAACAAGATATTATTGATGATAATACTATAAAATTAAGTACACATATAGAGGAGTCTAGGCCACCCAAAAAAAATTACAAATTGAAAAATATTTAATGATCCATTTCCCACACAAGGAAATAAAGACCAAAGACACTTCTAATGTACATCATGAATAGAATGTACATACACCACCTATGACATATGATCACACACTAGATTTGATTATTTTTATATTTAGAGGCATATTACCAAGGGCCCTATGATTACATTTGATGATAGTGATATTATCAATGATAATTCTAATCTCCACACACTACTCATATGGGCTTATGTCAATAATAAACCATACATAGTGTCATGGTTGAAAGTGATTCAAACAAGAACATATACATAATGACACTTATCAAAACACATAGACACACACAATGAGATTTTGAAGATACTAAAATAATGGTTAAGGGATTTAATTTAAAGACATAAGACATTCTTATGTGCTTTGTACTACCTCTCTAAGTTAGATATGATATAATTTATACACTTTATATTTTTACCAAACACATTGGTCTTCTACATGTTGTTAAGATGACCTTAGATACAAAATCTCCATGCATTACCATCTAAAGTGCATAGATGTATAAAATATATACATTGTAACAATTTGGTAAAATTTTTATGTATTTGATATGAGTACCCACTTTAGCCAGTAGTATCTTACTCCTCCACCCTTACCACCACCAAATTTGGTTGTTACACCTATTCAGGAGAATTTTTCAAAGTTAGTTATTGTACCCATGCAATATATTTATAAATACCTTGATTTGGTCAAGAAACCACAAGTACTATGCCTTATATTACTCCTTCACATGAATGTCTTGGTGATGATTATAGTCTTTATTTTCATGGTCATTTTAAGTCTTTTGATCTTTCTTATGTCTTATTTTCCTTATTTATAACATCCTTAGTAGTCATAAGTCACCTTATCCCAATCATAAGGGACCTTATCCCATCTTTATTGTTTTTTACTCTGCTTTAATCCTTAAGACATTAGCATCACTTTTAGGATAGTAGTGACACATGACACTAGTGTCTAATTATGGGTCTAGTGTTTGATGGGTCTTTTTCCCATGTTTGAGTCATAACCCTTTCATGAGCCTTCTCTTATGTTTTTTATCCATCTTTTACAACTTGTCATCTATTAAAAAAGGTATTATATTCAGATCAAAGTTACTTTAATATAAAGAGCGTCACAAGGTAGTTTATATCTAACACTTACTATTTTGGCACATAATTACATAAAATCAATCAATAATACAACTCAATACTCTACATGCTACTTAGTCATCACATCTAGACATTATATGCTTTATCAAAGAAGGGCCTAAGTGAAATTCATTCTAGCATACCATGAAATTTGACTATGCATGTTCCTTAAGGGATAATTGCATGTGATCTCAAACCCCTAGTAATGGGGTTAATGTAGGCAATGGCTAGGATAATAGGGGTTTTCTTCTGCATGATCATAACATCCAACAACCTATTTTTTTACTTCCTTTTTGAATTTAATCTAGTTTTATTTTCATGTGTGAAATTATTCATTAGGGTTTTGGAAGAGATTTAGCTAAAAAAGTGACATAGATGAGCCCCCAAATAACATAGATCTAATTACAAGATCTCTAGAAATTCTCATAGCATAACTAAAAGTCTTAGATAGTCCTTACAAGAAGGAAAATAACACCATAATTAGACATCAACATCACATGGTGCTACTATCTTAATATTGGCACTACTATCCAAGACCAAATTTCAACAACACTCAGTAAACAAAAGGTGTATACCTATTTCTCTAGCCTATTTTAGCTTCCTAAACCATGTAAAAGGCTATTTATTTCCAAATAAGTACTCTTTCTCTTCTCACTTGCTATTTTAGTAAATTTTAATATAGTCCATCATTTCATTTTTTATTCCATATTAGCATAATACTCATCCCTTTAACAACATAGTATTTACATCAAGTTAAGTCCTAAAAGATTAAAATAGTCTATTTAAATACTCAGATCAAAGAAGAGTAGTTAATTTTCCTAGGCATATACTTTTAAAATATGTATTACATTCATGAGTCATTCAGTATTCCCATAGGTAATTATCTACTATATCATGCACTAATCTAACACTATAAATAGTCTATAAGGTTCTAAAATGAACACAAGAAGTAAGACATTTTCCTACTATAAAATATACCCCATAAAGTCATCAACATTATATATTTACTTGTAATACATGTGAACCTATTAATGTTAATGAAAACTACATTACAACACCCAATTATTCTATTTAGTTATTGAATCTACTCATAATCATTATGTGAAGTTAGTTAATACCCCTATGCAAGATATCTATATAATTTCATCTTAGAGGAGAGTAGTTGACATTTATAGGCAGCCATTTTTATTTTATTTATCATATTCATGAGTCATTCAAGAATCCCATAGGCCATTGTTTACTATAACACATATTAATATAGAACTATAGATAGTCTAGTAGGTTCTAAAATGAACATAGGCAAAAAGACATTCTCCTACTATACAACATGTCCCATAGAGTCCTTGGCCTTATATACTTACTCATCATACATGAGATCATATTTTTTTACACTATTTTTATTGAAAAAATAATATTTTGTGTTTTAATAGGTGTAAAACTAGAATATATTAGAATGCCAAAGATATACAATTATTAACGATTTTGATTTATAACTTGCTAAATATGGAAAATTGTTATTTTTTGAAAACACTAAGAAGATATATAATTACCTCAAAATAGAGTTTTTGTTGAATATTTTAGATGTGTGATAGTGAAAATCAATATAAGAGGTGATGATGAAGGCTCATTATTAAGAACATTTGAAACTACTTCTAAACAAGATCGTTGTAAGTGGACATGATCATAGACTATTCATGTCCATTGACCATAGACTTGTCCTAATTAGCTATGATAAATTATTGATAAGGAAATTTAAAAATGACAAGAAATTTATGGTGGAAGGTCATAAGTATATTTTTAGGATATTTATAGATAGAATTATTGTAAGTGGATAGAGACACATAACATAGGTTGTAAAACTTTGTTAATCACAGATGTATCCTAGTTGGCTATGAGGAAGACATAATTATTGCATGACCTATGCCTATAATAATTAGGGTCCTTGACACATTTTAAAATCTATAATATCATGTGAAGCACCTGTAATGTAAACATCTTTTTTTTTCTCGGTACTAGCTTTTGATCGAAGCTACAATTGGTTCTAATGCTCAAATCGGGGGCCTAGTCCTTGAGAGAACTATAGAACCATTATAAATGGCTAGAATTTAATCACATTTGAAACCATCAATTAAATTTCCACATCCTACATATAAATTCCCTATTATATTCAAACTTTAGTGGGGCTGGGCATAACCAAACCACTTCACCAATCCTTCTACATCATTGGTTGTAATTTAAATATCTTAGTTTCTTATAATAAACCAAATTGATATGGAATTGGGGGTGTTGGGTAAAATGTATTGAGTTTTACTGACCTTAGTTAATCCCCATTAAGTTACCAAGCACTGCACTACATTTAAAATACTCTAAAGAGGGATCAAACTCATATGTATTTATCCCACTTATGTGTATGTGTGAAAATGTGAATGCAATTATAGATGATCTTTCTACTATTTTACCCTTGGCACAAACATGCAAAATGTGAATTTAGCCTTTTGAAAACCTTGAATCTATATTTATAAAATATCTGGATAAAACATGAAAATATTTGAATAGATTTTGAGAGTGAGGTGAACCATCTTAAATGACTTATAGTAGCCTTGTATTTATATATTTTCCAACTTCCAGTTAAGGGACTTATTGGTGTGAAAAATCTAGCCCAAGTAAAACCCAAAAAACCAAAATAATTTCAAATAAAACATGATTTAGAATGACTTCCATAAATTACACTTGGACAAGTCCACTCATGGTAGATAATACCATGGTATCATTCTTATTTTTCAATAGTGGACTTGTCCAAATGGATAAAAAACCAAGATTTAGGTTCTATGTGACAAATGGGAATATGATCATCAAATGGATGAATTCATAAAACAAAATAAAGTACACCAATATATATATATATATATATATATATATATATATATATATATATATATATATATACATATATACATATATATATATATATATACATATATATATATATATATATACATATATACATATATATATACATATATATATATATACATACATATATATATATATATATACATACACATATATATATATATATATATATATATATATATATAGATATATATATATATATATATATATACACATATATACATATATATATATATATATATATATACATATATATATATATATACATACATATATATATATATATATACATATATATATATAGATATATATATATATATATACATATATATATATATACATACATATATATATATATACATATATATATATATATACATATATATATACATATATACATATATATATATATACATATATATATACATATATATATATATATATATATATATATATGTATATTATTCATAATCAATAGTTTATATGTGCAAATCTATAATAAATGACATAAAATATGAGCTTGTGTCTACATTCTCCCCCCACCCCCACCCCACCTATACTAGTAATGAAATTACTAGAGTAAAAGAAATAATGAAATATAAGTGTGTAGACATAATTTATATTATGACTTGGAATTTTGATTAGACATGATACATCATGGAGAAATTTTCAATAACACATGTAGTAGTTAATGCCCATATATAAAATATGAAAGCCTAAATTTCAAATTACAAAGGTAAAGAGAGAGGAAAGATTATGCATGTATGTTTGTTGTAATATGTAACCTATGTAGAATGCTTGTGTTGTTCTAAGTGGAAAATGGATACTTTCCATCCTATTTATTTCCTAGGAAATGAAATGAGTAATCTCTCAACTGGTAAAGGGGAGTAATATGTAATTGGGTGTCACTATACCCATGACCATATTATATTGATTATTTAATCTATCTTTGATCCCATATACCAATATGAGAGGGTAGAGAAAATTTGGCCCTTAGAAAGATACATATTCAAACTCCCATTAATAGGTATTAGTACCCAATGTAAAAATCCTAAAAATGTGGAACCATGATGGGTTATATAGAAGTGATGCCAAGGCTATTAATTGTCAGTAGACTCAAACATACATTAATTGAAATAGAAGATGGAACCACACAATGGGTTTATCCATAAATGCACATTACTCATAATATATAGAATCATGTCATTATAGATGAGTCTATATTCTATTTGTATGATTGAAAGAGAATGAAGAATATTCATACCCCCATCATGACCATATTGATCATATATTTGAATTAAAATGAATATTATACCTTTGAAATTCTAACTTTAAATTATGAAACATGTGCACACCAACAATTATCATTCCTCTTGAACTTTGAAACTATACATTTTAACTTTGAATAAGCATAAAGAAAAATAAGTATCATCCCCCTTGAGTTTTGTACTAAGTGATATAAAATACCATGCATCTAAATACTCAATTATAATTATATCAAACCTATAACTTTGATCCTATAACTATTTTTCATATGCATTCAAATGTGTATGAATTTGTACTTTGAGTTGTTTAAATGTTAGTGCATATGTATTTCATATGCACCCATAATATGTATAAATGTGTCAATATTTATCATTTTTTATTTTTTTACTAATTTTAATCTTTGAAAATTTATACTATACTATAGGATATAATTTAACATTTTTTATTTGATTTGATTTAGTGCACTTTCATTTCATGTTCCCCTAGTATTTATACTATTGTGTATGCTCTTATTAGAAGTATATCACAATTTTTTGGTATGTGACTAGTTTGAACCATTAAAAATATTTCATAATGTCTTGAAACATATTATATTATGATCCCAATGTATTACCCCTTTCAATAGAAGGAATGAGAGTATCAAGTGTGTTTTATCAAAATATAAGTTTTATGTTTTATAATACATTTTAGAAAAACTAGGGTTTGTTTGATCAAATATCGATTGATTTTTTTTAAAATTTTTAAATACTAGAATTTTAATCATTTTTAAGAGAATCATTATACTGTGATGATTATTTCCATATAAATATTACCAAATACAATTTTTTTAGTGAAGGAACTTTGAGATAATGAAATATATGCTAGAGATTCCACATATATATTGATAGGTATGATGTAAATAGTAAAATACATACTAGGACATTATGTGTGTCCAACACAACTCATGGGGAGTTATTTTGATAGGTATTTATCCAAATACCACATGCACAAGTTTGAGAGGAATTAATTATAAAAAATTTAATTCTTAAAATAAAATTCAACCCATATAAATAGGTTGGTTGAAAATAAACTGAAACTCATTTATATGTCGAGATATTAAGATTTGTGAGCTTTGAGGGAGATAAAAATCTATAGAGAAGATATATTGGGCTTACCATATTATATAAATTTTGGTCCATCCTATAGTTTGAAGACACACTGCACCTATTATGCTAATAAACTATAATTTTGTCATATTTAAATTTTGAAATTTTGTCCATATTTTATGTATTTTAGATTATTTTCCATACTTAATTAGTCACATTGTATTGAAAATAGTCCTATCTAGACCCTTGTCATAGTTGTATAGGTTGAGAATATACTTGTTTAAGGACTTGTCTACTTGATTGTAAACTTGTCCACATACTCGTTTGCTTCACCTAAACTTATCTATGGACCTGGCCACTTGACAGTAGATCTATCCCTAAGAAAATTGATATTTTTGTAGTTGTTATGATTTTTAATTTGTTGACTAAATTTGTATTATATTTCTAATTTGTATTTTTTTAATTTTTGATTACAAGCTAATATTTAGGCTTGAGAATCCAAATTTAGTCGCATGATTACATACATTTCCATTAACTAATGATGAAAGGGATACATTAGATGTAGGTGGACTTGGCCATGTTTTTTAGTTATCACTAATTCCTTATGATATGCACATGATGAAAACCCTTGCTAAGTGATGGGATTTAAACACTTATAATTTTAAGCTCCCAATAATGGAGATGCCAATGAATTTGGAAGATTTATTAGCTTCTAATTATTGGGATACAAATGACTTTGTAGGGTGGTTAGAGATAAAAATAACCTTGACATGATAAAAGGGGGTTAGAGATACCTATTTTTAAATTAAGACCCTAATGAAGTGGATGGGAAAAGGTAACAACAAATAGAAAATCAATAGATAAAAGAGAAAACACAAAAAACACACATCACTAAGTAATTATTTCTTAGCTAAAGACCCATATAATCAAAGTGGATAAAATATAATTTAAGACAAGTCTTGTGTAAAATTCAGGTGTCTTCATTTACCACACTTTCATCTATCATTTCAATGTAACTACAATTATTGGATAAAATGTAAAAATAAAATACAAACTTGTGTCTATGATCATGATGTGGACTTGTCATCTATCATAGCTAATAATATATTCCTATAAAATAATTTATATATAATTAAATATATTTTTGTCTAAATAAAAAAAATTATAATCATAGATTAAATATTTAAAATATTATCCAAGGAACAACTACACATGTATGCATACCATGTGATGTTCTTCATGGAGTATGTGCTTGCCATGGAGAAATAGATTTCCAAGGGTCAATTATTGACCCAATATCCATGGAGAAAATGAGGGAACTTTTAGTGTCTATTAATTTCCTTTCTATGGAAATTAGTAAACTTTCAAATGGCTAATGTGATGATTAGAACCATTGAGGGAAACAAAACCTCAACTATGTTGAATCTAGTAACCATGTTGTTGGAGAGATTGGTTTTTTTGTCAAACCATGATGAATTGAAAGTGATCAAGCCCTAATTTGAAGTGAATATGTATGTAAATAGAAACCATTGAGGGACATATAAACCTTAATTTACATTATTAGCCTTTGTAACCCCAGTACGAAAATGTGTTGGAATCCAAAATGGATTTGTAGGCTATAATTTTAGATAGTATTGAATATATAATATGTATTATGCACTTCAATTGAATCATTAAACACTACAAATGGATTTTATATTGAATTTAAATTATTCCTTAGTTCCTATATGCATGATAAAAAGATAATGTATAACATCTATGCCCCAAACATGGCCTCAAATATCAAGTGGTAATGAAAGTAGGGCATGAATCTATATCAAGCCCCCCAATTTTTAAATAGTTTATTATGTATATGAATTTTTATCAAGCCCATTGAATCATTGTCACTTATATGGAGTGTTATGCATCAATATGTTAAATAGATAAATGGTAACTATATATAGATGTAAATATATAATTGTATGTAGATGTAACCTGTAACTATAAATTGAATGTAATTTGTAAATGTAAAGTGAATGCATATGCATGGCATATGCCCCCAAAGACTATATTTATGTATCAATATCTGAACCCCATATAATATTTTTTAACCATGTTAAATTTTTGAACCTGTAATATGTATCATTTAAAAAATGCAATTTTTAAAGTGTGTACATATGTATATCATATGCACTTGAAATTTGTACCCATTTTTCATATATTTAATTCATCTTTGATATTTGAATCGTGTTGGTTTTACATAAATGTAATAATTTTGATTTGCCCCATGTATTCCCCACATTCAAGGTGAGAGATAAGATTATCACATATATCAAATCAAAATATATAATGATTTTAGACAAGTGTGATCAATTAGAATGATTATAATATTGAGTAATAGAATTGAATGTTTTATTGATGCGAATTATGATAGCTAAAATATTGTATAGTCATGGTCATATTTGATTGATAATATTAATGGTAAAGGATATAATGTTTTTATAGAGATATAAGTAGATATTAGTGACCAAGTAATGTTATGATACATGATAAGGTGCACATGTGCCCTAATGCAATTGACAAGGTGTCTTTTTTAATAAATGGTGCTCAAGATTTGCTTGTGGAATTTTTTGATCAATAATTGAATCATTTTTAATAAGCATAGTACATAATATTATAACAATTCAATTCATAAATAATATGATTGAAAATATTTTTGTAATTTCATTTTCATTGTTACATTATGCAAATTAAGCTTTGAATTACCAATATATATAGATAATGAGAAGCATTTCCACTTTGGTTCGAGTATTTACAGTCTGTCTTATAGACAAAAATGGTATATGAGTGGGTATGTGTCAAAATTACTTAATTTTGCTAGACAATTATATAATTTCTAGTAGATTTTTTTGAATTTTTAGTTTTTATAAAATTTTGCTTTTTGGAATTTTTAAAATCCAAAATTGTAAAGTCAACAATTTTGATTGTTTGAATCGGTATCATCAGGTTTTTGCTGACACTGGCCTAAATTCAATGGTATTGTCCCAAAATTTGAAGATAGTGTTTGAAACTCTTAACCTTTTGGGTCAATTTCATCTTTTATATTTTTAATGTTTATTCTAGATATTTTGTGTATTTTTATTTATTTTGATCTAAAAATAATATTATTCTATTCACATGTCTTGTTTTTTAGTGTGATTTTCATGCACAATATTTTTGAGGTGGATGGCACATGACTACATTGTTAGATCTTGATTTAGATGATGTAAATTCAAAAATACTATAGGAGACTAGTTTGGCACATGTCATATGATTAGGTCAATTTCCTTATAACATGCACTTAATGATACTATTGGTGAATGGATGGACTCCTGATACTTGTACTTTTGGTTATCATTAGGTGAGATGACTATGACATTAGAAGATGTATGGTGCATCCCATAGTTTGATATTACTAGAGAGATAGATATTATAGTAGAGACATAGGGTTCAAAATATATGTGGTGAGACCATATGTATATGATGGGTTTATGACAAAGCATATATTAGGTTGGAATTATGTACTTGAGTAGATTGTGTGGTCAAATATTCCATGATTATGGAATTTTATATGTTGTTTTCTTACATCATTTATAGTATTTGATGGAGGATCCATTTTGATCTATTATCACATGTATGATATTCTTCATTATATTAAGGAGAGCTATACTAGGTATTATTATAGGTATAACATGTTAAAACACACACACACACACACACACACACACACACACACACACACACACACACACACACACACACACACACACACACACACACACACACACACACACACACACACACACACACACACACACACTCTACAATGTCATGCTTTTGGTATTAAAGTAGCAAAATTATTACATGTATGGGCTTACAAGCATATTATTATGTTTCATCCTTTTGGTGGTGCATATGGAAATTGAGCTCATATTGATGTATTCACATCTCATTGGGATTTTCCATAGTGGATGGGATTGAACACCATGGAGTATATAGTTATTATGGATAGATTGATTTAATTAATGATTTAATGGTGGCCATAAATGGGATTAGGGTGGTGGACATAGGTTTATAGAGAGATTCATCATGTATAACTAATTATGTGGGTACAAGATTATTCTCCTAGAATTGTTGATAGATTTCGATATGAACCTATTTCTCGACAATTTAGATTGATCTAGGATGTGTCAATAGTACCTTACCCATGTACGCAAAACACTAGATTCATTATTAAGGCTAGGGTGAGATTGGGATTGATAAGTGTTGGATTATATTCTTGACCTATAGGGAATTAGGATCCTATGGTAGCATTAGTATAAGGTGATGATATGATGTGCACAACATGCATGTAGTGATGGAGTGCTTCTTAATGTGTTATATTATTTATAGTTATGGCCCCTACACATGGTAAAGGGGATGGATATGGATGAGATGGAGATATTAGAGTTGGAACATGAGCACCACCTAAATCCTAACCTAAATCATAGCCTATTGATGTGTATTCCCTTATTACTAAAGTTTTTTCTACTATTGTATCTAAGCATGAGTGTTTTCATTATACTTTAGTTAATTATTGGTAGTATTAGATTTGGTTGCTATTGTAGTCATGTAATTTGTACTATAGGTGATACATATTGGTTTGTTATGGTAGATGGGACCATGTGTAATATTAATGGAATGCTTATATGACATAATTTTTGGTGGCTTATTTGAGTGTGTTGAACATATTTTGGTGAACATGCATCATTTTTTAATCATTGTGCCAATACTGCCACTTCATGTATATCACTAGAGAGCAAGATTATTTATAGGAAATGATCAATAGATGCCCTCTACATACTCCTAGATATGATATATCGATGGATTTACATGATCAATTTTATATTTTACATGTAAAACATTAATTTTTTATTGTTTAAATAGGAATTATTGAGAGACATATCAAATTATATAGGTCTTAGTCTTAATCATAGAGAACAATAGGACTAGATGAAGCTTTGTCTTCATAGGCTATGGATCTCATCATTAAGATTATGAGGGTGATCCCATCATTGACTAAATTTTTTATAGTATAAATATGATATGTACATGTGTGTGTATGTGAGATATAATTTAACATGTGTTTATTTTTCTTTGATTATTATGTTATATGTTTTAATTTATATACTATGATTTTCATAATTTAATTTTTTAAAATGGAATATCACAAAAAATACTATAGATACTTGATTTAATTTTAATCTAACTTGTAATTTTAGTTAATCTATAGATACTTGATTCAATTTTCACTTCCATATTTGTTTTAGAGAGACTATATATACACTTTTACCATATTTTTCCTTAACATCTATAAACATTAATTTTTTAGTATCACCTCCATTGAGAGTTAAAATGATCAATGGATCCCTAGCAAGATTATATTGGGATGATTCGGTCATGGTAGAATGAGAATTATAAGAAGGATTAATTCTATTGTTTTATTTATGTTGACATTTTTTCTTCTTATGCCAAAATTCAACTTTTATCATCCAAAACCTGACCATTGCATCGATTTCCCTTTCAAGAGAGGTATAAATGAGGTCTTATGAAGGATTTAGCATAGTTTAAGGTTATTTTGAAAGGGTCAAGGTATACTTGATCCATGATCCATGGTGAAAAATTAATATGTTAATATTAAAATATGAAATGATGTTATATATTAGATGAGGGAGTAGAAGCAAAGTTGATAAAATAACAACTAACTCTTTCAAGCCTCAGTAAAGTTTAAGATATTTTAGTATTGTTTAAAATATTAAAAAAAGTTAAGGTTAATGTTTCATTATATTATACTTGTTAAGTAATTTTGGTACCAAAATAACATGGTAAAGAGGTTATTCTAAATCATTTGGAATTTAATGAAGGTCATATTGTACTCCATTATGTTCGTACAACCAACCAAGAGATATTTACACCAATTTCTAAAGTTTAAATGATTTTGAAACCTTTTTAATCATTGATTCAACTAAAAATATATCATAATGGAAATAAATATAGGAAAAAATATATTTTTTAACATTATACTATCATTGTACAAGCCAAAAAGTATGGTATTGTTCCAAATGAACAAGTTTCATAGCAAGAAAAAACATGTTTTGAAGAGATCATGCATGTTTATACTTTGGATAAAGAATTTAAACCAAGTAAATCATGAAAAAAATTTATAGGGACTCAATAAAACCTCTTATATCCTTCTCAGTCTAAAAATCATTCTCAATTAGAAATTATAGGTCCACAAAAAGGCAAATTTCACTCAAAATCTCCATTGAGTAAGAGGCATAGTCAAAAAGGTCAGTTTGATGAGGTTGGTTCATAAAGGAGAAGAGGTATGAGAATAAGTGATATTATGAGTTTAAGTCACCCCTATTACCTAAAAAATTTTGTCAAAGTTCTAGGGATAGATGGCTTGTGCTTTATGAACCATCGTTAACAAGTTAGCAGCCTCTAAAACCCGTCAAAACCTCACGTGCTTAGTTTTGGAGAATATGAATGCATTTTGAAACACTTTAAATTCAATATAATAGTTTAATAACACTGTAAAGACATATTATAATCCCTAAATTGTCAAATACAATATAAACTTCCATGGTCAGTCATCTAATGCCAAGAAATCTCATGTTTTGATGTTTTTTTGACATGACAAGAAGGGTTCTTAAAGGTGCATTATATTTTTCAATCATAAAAATGGTTTTAATAAGGTATAATATACTATAATAAAACTTGGTAGATATCATTCAACCTCCTCAAATCATCATCAAATCCAAAACATAAAGAAAATAATATAAGCATGCATGCCAAGTTGACTGTATCAAGTTTGTGTCAAGATTGTAGGTGTGGTTTTATTGTTTTGAGGTTTATCCATACCTAAATTTGATTTAAAAATGTTTTAAACATTTTATTAAATATTTCCAAACTCTCTCAGACTTATTCAAGGCACTATTAGGGTTAGATTTTCAATGATATAGTGTAAACATGCAAGCTAAAACTTTAATGTGTTAGGTGTATAGGTACATGCATGAAGAGAGAGTAAAAATATTACAATATTAAAATGATGTGAAATTATATTATGAGTGTATAAAACCTTAATATATTTTATAATTAATCATAGACCATAATAATTAAATACAATGCTCTAAACTTACAAGATACACAATCTAGATCCTGTTCTCAATCATGGCAAACCCAAGGAGCTTAAATCCTATGTGTAAACCTTGTTGAAAAGTTCATGGATTATTAATAATAATTGAGAATATTAAGGGTTTTTTATAAACCAATTCATGGTGTTATATTTATTTTTATATCTCCTAGCTATATGAATGATCTTTAAGAAGCTTGACCAATTTTAAACCTTGTTAAACTCTAGATGAAGGCTAGATAAGACGTTTTCATCACTTTTGAGGATTCTAAAGGTTTATTAAGTATGTAAATTAACTAAAATATTATTAAATTCCTCTTATAATTTCAAAAATTCCATATATATGTTTTCTTAAATAATATAAATGCATACATTTGTGTATAATCAGTTACCTAGAAAGAGCATCTATAGTAAGCTACAATTATGCACAAAATATGAAGGGAGAATGTAGTTTTTGAGTTAAAATTGAGGTTTAGAGGAACATAATGAGTGATAGGTACCATTAATTATAATTTTATAATGATCACATATGTGTTTAATAGGATAAAACATCAAAATAAGACAATTAGGCTCAAAACCTATAAACTACCAAGAAACACCAACCATGGATAAATCAAGGCTTGAGGCCATTTGTGGATTAAAGTGGTATAGATAAATATATTTAGAAATAATGGATCATGGATCAATAAATATAATGTGTTTCTAATTCAAAATAAATAAATATATATATATATATATATATATATATATATATATATATATATATATATATTTGCTCAAACACTCATCTTGAATGCACACATACAAACCTACCAGCTAGAGAACATAAATTTTCTCACATGAGAAGTTGGTTGATCAAGTGCATGGGAAAATGAAATTATGTTATGCTTATATGTTTTATTAAATCCCAATTCATGTAATTTTTCAATATATTAATGGCCTATGATTTATGAACAATCACTAAGAAGATTGGAGACCTCAAAACTACCAATAGACCCTAAATGGAGCTTGATGACTATGTATATCTATAAATGAATTAAAATGAACTTGAAGTGTTTTTAAATCAATTGGATTACATATTTAGGCATCATTATTACTTATTGGAGCAATAATTTTTCACATGTGAATAAAGGATATAGAAAAGAGGCCTAAAACCACCTACTTTGCTTGGTGTTTGAGTAGGATTGAAATTATTAACCATTGGAAGAGGATTTTAGGAATTATAAAGAGTTATAATTACCTTATTCCATCCATATAATATTTCTCCATGGTGATCTAACAAGTTTCAATTCTCTAAATCAAACCACGATGAAGACTATTTTCTTGTTTGCATACATAAGTAAGGTTGCAGACCCTCTTGAGGTCATTTCAGGCATGAAAATATTTGAAACACCATAAAAATATCTAATATCACCATTTCATGAATCTCTAGGTCATATTAAATCCCATTATAACTATTATATGTAGGTTTAATAACTCCAATGTATAAGTAGTTTGTCCAATTCATGATGTTGAGAAAACACAAGGATTAACATAGTATTTTGGTAGTGTTTCAAGCCTATTTCAAGGTGTTTTCACTATATACCAAGATTATGAAGGTAGTGATGAATAAGGTGACCTTGAGAGAAGTTTCAAAAAAAAATTAGATGAGTTCCATCTTTAAGACTTTGTGACAATAAAATATGTTCTTGATGCATACCTACAACCTTCTCCAACCCTATTTTCAATGGGTTGTGAAGACCTAATAGATAGATAATCACTTGAATATTGTCTATAAGATTGAACATAGGTTACATGTTCCTCTAAAATACATCCTTGAGGTTTACAAGCTATTGTGATAGTCTTCTAATGAATACTAGAGCTTGAATGAGTGATAGATTGTCTTCATTACATTTATTTGGATCAAGCAAACTTAGACATGAAGTTACAGGTTCTAATGAGAGAGACCATAATATGAGGATATTTAATCCTTAAGTCTCCTTCTCACCAATATTAAAGGTGCATTTCAATAACTAAGAACAACGTAAAAATATGCTAAGGAGGGTAAGTAAGCCATGTGTTAAAATATCAACTTGTAACTCTTTAATAAAAAAATGGAAGTTTTAAGAGAATAAGGATGAGTCATAAGAGGAAAATAACCACATCTATGCCATCTCTCATGAGACCATCATCAATCCAAGCCAACACATATTAGGGATGAATGATAGGACTATTTTTCACCTTATATTGGAATTTTAACTAGTTTCATGATAGATGATAGTCAAGATAGGCTTCTTACACATCCATATTCTCTCTCTCTTCTCCATTATTCTATATATACTCCTAGAAAAGACATTGGTAAGTATCCTCCATGTTAGTATGGTGAATCCTTGATAAAATTAATATTTGTTTTTTCTTTTAAATTGAATTCAAATTGTTTTTACCTTCTTCATCTCACATTTAGTGTTTTCATGGTGAATTGTTGATGAATGTTAGCGTTGATGTTCAATATCCTTGCATTCGTCCTCTTCATTCTTACCTCTTTGTGATTAATTTATCTTATTTTAGATCATATGGTGTGTATCAAGTGTTTATTCAAAATTTAAGTGTGTAAAACCTTCATTTGTGCCTCATTATAGGCCTCTTTATTTTACCTCTCAATTGATGTATCAACTACAACCTCCATATTAAAATACTTATGCTAGAAATATTGTTTGAAGTTGTGTGATTATATTTAGCCTTGTCTTATATTTGTTATCAAATCATAAATAAGAGGAGGAAAAATATATTTTGGTTAATTACCCCTTTTTACATTTGATTTCATCTTTCTCTTTCCCTTTTCCTTACAATTTGAGTAGGTGTAGTGATAATATAGGTGTAACATCAAGGGAGCCAACCCTACTTAGAGGTTCTATTTAGACATAGGCCACCCAAAAACTTAAAGAGTTCCCATTTTTTCAATCAAGTGATGATACCTAAAACACCTCCTCAAAGGGTGAAACTCAAAGTGACAATAATTTTTGGCATGCCTAGTGGGCTAATAATTTCATCAATTGAGGAATTTATGGTGTTGTTATTTAGCATATCAGCCCTAGAAGCATTTCCAAAAACACTAATGTTGACTCTAAGATGGTTTAATTAGTCCAAATGATTAAATATCATAAATTGGTATGTATTTAATTCCTCCATTTTATGAAAATGAATTTTTTGTAATTTCATATATTTCATATTAAGCTAAGAACATTTATGGCTTCACCTCAAATAGCCTTAAACCAACAATTTACTAGTATTCCCATGACATTTACCCCCATCCCACCACTAATTATGATTCCAATTAGCTTTTTAAACTCCATGTTCCTTATAATCAACTTAAAAAATGTCTTAAGGAGATAAGACTTGACTTTAAGAGACTATGTATGGAGAATGATAGCGAAAAGGGATATAATAGACACTAAAGGGATCTTGAATAGCAGGATTATATCCACTAGTAATAAGTAGAGTCATGGAAGAGATATAATGAGGCTATAAACTATAAAATGTATCAACTTCACATGAGATCACAAGGAATTGAATCCAAACCTCAATTGTTCCCTTTTATCCCTAGTTTTAGACAAGGTTTTTTAAATGAGTGTACTTGTTTTAAAATTCAAATCTTTAGGACTCCCAAACCTATGAAATAGCCTATGATTATGTAGACTCCACCCATTATTCCTAAATAATCTCAACCTTATACCCCATGGAAGCATTCTTGAACAACTCCTTTCACACCAATCTAAAATTAACAAGAGGAAAAGGTGGTAGATGCTAAACCAAGAAAGATTCAAATTTTCACAAATCCTACATCCACCTCTCTAGTTGGATTTGTTCATGAAGATCAAGGAAGATCATAAATTTATTGTTTTATTTTTGAGTGGAAAGAGAAAAATGGATCTTCCCTAGCACAAGTTTCTTTTCTTCCTTTCCAAGAATTCTTGAATCAAACTATCACTTCCAAACCTCTAAGTCTTAGGAATGAATTTTTAACCCCAAATCCAATTTAAGAGTAGCATGTAATGCCCTATATTCCTATTCCACCAAGTGGAAATTATTTCCATCCACATATATCCATTTTTGAAGGAGGACAAATTATATGGAAGGTAAGTGAATATCATCCAGGGAAATAAGAGTGTTTCGAGTGAATGTGATGAAGAGTTTATCATTGATAGTCCTCATTATATCATCAAATAAAACTTAAGACAAAAAGAATCAAACCAATATTTTTGGAAAAAATTTTATGAAGGAGAAGATATTATTGAATTAAGATACATAAAATCTCAAGTTAAAGAGGAGACTAATAAAATAAATCACTATTGGCATGAGGAATTTCACTTTGTTTCAAACCTAATGGATCATAGTAAACACAATAAGAATGCTAAGCCTAAATAAAATATAATAACATGTTTAATGAACTACCACATTGTGTGATAGAGGAATAATTTGAGAGTAAAAAAAAACATCTAAGAGGATCATGTGTTTCAATAAGAACTCCCTAATTAGTCTAACATCAGTTTGCAATCATAATCACAAGAAGGAGACATTATTCACCATGAGATTGTTACATCAGGTGAAGAGACTCCTAATGATTCATTAGAGTGGGTTAAGTACTATTTTTAGTTTCAATAACATAGTGAAGAAGGTGCATACTTTATTTCCTTCTCCATTCTTAATTTGGACAACCCCATGAATCCAAAAAAGGGTCTAAATAAACCACAAATAAGTGGGAGATAGTTGCAAGACTTGTTTGAGGTCCTAAAAGTAGGTTATGTGCCTTTTCAAGGAAACTATAATTTAGCTAAGACTAATAAGGGTAGTATTTAAGAATGTTATCCCAAGAGTCTAGTTCACTTGATATTTATTTTTTTGATTTTTTCAACATTGGGTATAAACTCCCTAATTAATTGGTAGACTTTGAAGAAGATGACATTGTCTAAAGTAACCAAAGAAAAGACCCTAATGAATAGTGGAGTCAATACCTTGAGCTCATTCAATATATTGAGACTCTTTTTAGGCCTACATCTCCTTTTAGAGATGTTGATAGGGTGGTTTTAAATATTAGAGAACATGCTCAAGAGGATGTTTATCAAAGCATATCATAAGAAGACCTTGATAAAGCTAGGGGATAGTATTTGGATCTCTTTAAATATATTAAACAAATTAGAGTAGTTGAAAACCAAAATGATAGATATAAAGATGTCATAGAAGGTTAAGAACAATAGTATAGTGAGCCATTAGAGGCTAAATTTACAACTATTCTTATGAATTAGAATGTGATCACATTAGAAATTTTTCTCAATGTTAAAGAGCAACATGAGGTTAGCATTGAAACAAAAGGAGAGTTTATGTTCATAGGATATATGTTTACTTTGGTTGATCCATTAGGAGGAAAGACAAAGGAATTGGAAATCAAAAAAGGAGTTAATCCAAAAAAATAACATCTAAGCAACAATTTGTTCTTCACCTCTGCCAACCACATGGATAAGGCCTGAGAGGTTTTTGCTTTGATCCGGGTGGAATGGAGGAATTTTGAGCTTTGTATATATTAATTTAGTATTGTTTTTGTACAGGTGCTTCGAGCAATGTTTGCACAATTTTTTATTGTTTCTCTTTTCCCTAGGTGACTCATGACATAGGTGTGTATGTTTCTTTTTGTGTGTGTTTGGTAAGGTACTATCATTTGTCTCAACTTGTTCTAAGGGCTTGTAGTTAGTTTTTAAGGCCTAAATTAGATTTATTGTTCAATATTTAGCAACTCCATAGCTAAATGGACTGATAAGGATACTAATACAATTGTTTAGTAGGCTAACCAACCCCTATGAGTCACCAAAAATGTTTAGATTTTATCTTCCTATGCCAAAATTCAACCTTTGCCATCTAAAACCAAACCATTGCATCAGTTTCCCTTTAAGAAGAGGTCTAAATGAGGTATCATGAAGGATTCAAAATAGTTTAAGGTTATTTTGAAATGGTTAAGGTATACTTGAACCATGGTGAAATAGTTATATGGTAATTTTCCAAGATGACATGGCTTTCTATAGTAGATGAGGGAGGAAAAGTAAAGTTGGTAAGATAGTTATTAAGTCTTCAAGCCTTAGAAAGGTTTAAGGTATTTTAACATTGTTTAAGGTATTTTCAAAATTTAAGGTTAATGTTCCATTGTATTACACTTGTTAAGTAATTTTGGTACCAAAATACCATGGTAAAGAGGTTAACATTGATCATTTATCATTTAATGAAGGTGATATTATACTCCATTATGTTCGTACACCCAACCAAGAGATCAATTACACCAATTTCTAACATTTACTCACTTTTGAAACCTCTTTATTCATTAATTCAAATCCAAATATATCATAATGGATTGAAAGGTAGTAAAAAGGATATTTTTATACATTATATTATCATTGTAAAAGCCAAAAAATAAGGTACTATTCCAAATGGATAAGATTCATAGTAAGAGAAAACATTTTTTGAAAAGATCATGCAGGTTTATAGTTTGGCTCAAGGATTATTAAACCAATTAAATCATGACAAAAGGTGATAGGGACTAACTAAAACCTCGTATATCCTTCTCAAGCTCAAAAATATGCTCAGGTAGAAGCTACAAGTCCAAAACAAGGGAAAATTCACTTAAAAACTCCATCAAGTCACAAACACAATAAAAAAGGTTAGTTTGATGAGGTTCGTTGATAAAGGAGAAGAGGTATGAGAACTAGTGATCTTAGGAGATTTAGTTAAACCATATGACCTAAAAATTTGTGGTATAATTTTAGGATTAGAGGACATATGATTTATAAACCATCGTTAAAATTTAGTATCCTCTAAAACCCTTTAAAACCCCAAGTGATTGGTTTTGGAGAATTTGAATGCATTTTAAAACTCATTAAATGTAGGACAATCATTTAAAAACACTATAAATACCTTTCATAACCCATATAACATCAAAATCAAGACAAATTTCATGGTTAGTCATATAATGCCAAGAAATCTCATGTTTTGATGGTTTTTTGACATGACAAGCAAAGTTCTTAAAGGTGTACTATATTTTTTATTCATAAAATTGGTTGTAATGAGGTATAATATATTTTAATAAACCTTGGTATACATCCTTAAAGTATCATAAAATCCAAAACATGAAGAAATAAATATAACATGCATATTAAGTTGATTATATCAAGTTTGTGGCAAGGTTGTAGATAAGTTTTTATGGTTTTGAGATCTCTAGAACTGAAATTGATTGAAAAAAGTTTTCAAAATTGTAATCAAGCTTTCCAAACTCTCTTAGAATTTTTCAAGGCACTAACAGGGTCATATTTTCAATGATACAGTGTAAACATGTAGGACAAAACTTAATTGTGTTAGGTTTGCATGTATAGGCATGAAAAGAGAGTACAAATCTTGTAATAGTCAAATGAGGTGAAAGAATATGATGAGTGTATAAACCATTAACATATTTTACAAGTAATCATATATGAAAATAATTTAATATAATTCTCTAAACTTTCAAGATACAAAGTCTAGGTCTTGTTCTCAATCATGACAAACCTGAGAAGCTTAAACCCTACATGGAAACCTTGTTGACAAGTTGCATGGATTATTAAAAATAATGGGTAATGTGAATGGGTTTTTATGCACAAAATTCATGGTGTTATATATATTTTTATATCCCATGGCTCTATGAATGATCCTTAATAATCCTGATTGGTTTAAAACCCTACTAAGCTTTAGATGAAGACTAGATGAGATGTTTTCATCACTTTTGAGAATTATCAAGGTTTATTAAGTATGTGAATGAAAAAAAATATTATTATACACTATTATAATGTCAAAAATTACATATATATGCTTTATTAAATAATTAAAATGAATATAGTTGTGTACAGTCAGTTACCTAGAAAGAGCATCTGCATCAAGGTACAATTTAGCATAAAACATCAAGGGAGAGTGAAAAATTTGAATTTAAATTGAGGTTTTTAGGTTCATACTAAGTGTGATGGAACATTAAGGATAATTTTATAATTATTTCACCATCTTTTGAGACGATAAAACATCAAAATAATATAATTAGGGTTAAAACCCCTAAACTGTCAAGAAACCCCAACCATGGCTAAATTAAGACTTACGGCCTTTAAGGGAGTCAAATGTTATATATAACTACCTAAAGACATCATAGATAATTTATGAATAAAATATAAGGTATTTTAAAGTTAAAATAAATAATTTTTAACTTTTTTTGCTCAAACACTCATCTCAAATGCACACTTACAGGCTTGCAAGCTAGAGAAGGTAAATTTTCTCATGTGAGAAGTTGGCTAAGAAAGTGTATGGGACAAAATTAAATTAGGGGATGATTATAGGTTATATTTACTCCAAATTTATGTAATTTTTAAATACATTAAATTCCTATTCTTTATAAATAATTGTTAAAATGATTAGAGACCTCAAAACTACCAATAGACCTTAAAAGGAGATCGATGATTGTGTCTCCAAATGGAATATAATGCAATTTAAATACCTTTAAATCCATTATATGACATATTAAATACTAATGAACACCTATTGGATAAATAATTTTGCATGTGTGAATAAAAGGACACATAAAAGAGGCCTAAAACTACCTATTTCAATTGATTTGCATGGTGTTTGAGTGGGTTTTAACTTATTAACCATTGGAAGAGGTTTTTTTAGACTTGGAAAAAGGTATAATGATCTTATTTTCATATAAAATGTATCAATAGTGATATAATAGGTTTCAAGTCTCTAAACCAAACCATGATGAAGATTATTTTCTAATTTGCATAGAAAACTAAGGTTGTAGACCCTCTTGAGGTTAATTGAGGCATGGGAATATTTGAAATACCATATAGATATATAATATCACTATTTCATGAGTATATAGGTCATATTTAATCCAATTCTAATGGATATAGGTAGCTTTTAGAGCTCAAATTCACAAGTAGTTTCTCCACTTCATGATGTTAAAAGAACACAAGGATGAACACAATCCATTGGTAGACTTTCAAGCCTATTTCATGGCATTTTCATGATACAATAGGATTATGTAGGTAGTCATGAATAATTTTTCATAGAGATAAGTATAAAAATTTGTTTTTAGACAAGTTCCATCTTTAAGATCTTATGAAAATTGAATATGCTCTTGATGGATATCTAAAACCTTGTCCAAACCTCTTGCTAGTGGGTTGTGAAGACCTAATAGATAAATACTCACTTATATATGGTATTTAAGCTTGAACATATATTAAATGGTCTTATAAAATTCATCCATAAGGTTTTAAAGTTATTTTGGTAGTCTTATAACAAATACTAGACCTTGCATGAGTGACAGACTTATTTTCATTGCATTCCTTTGGATCAAACAAAATTAGACATGAAGTTAGATGTTTTAATGATAGAGACCACAATATGAGGATATTTATGTCTAATTCTCACCAAGATTAAAGGTGCATTGCTAGAGTGGATAATGGTGGAAAAAGATGTTAAGGAGGGTGAGCCATGTGTTAATATATCAACTTGTAAATCCTCAATCAAGAAAGTACAATTTCAAGAGACTAAAGATGAGTCATAGGAGGCTAAGAACCACTTCTTTTCCATCTCTCATGAGACCATAATCAATCCAATCTAGAACATATTGAGGATGAATGAGAGGACTATTTTTTTTACCTTTTATTGGCATTATAGCTAGTTTCATGATAGATGATAGTTATAATAGGCTTCTTATGCATCTTCCTTCTCTCTCTCTTCTCCATTATTCTATATATACTCTTGAAAAAAACATAGTAAGGCATCCTCCATGTTAGTATGGTTAATCCCTTCTAAAATTGATACTTTTTTTTATTTTAAAGTTAATTCAAACTATTTTTGCCTTTTTCATCTTGTATTTAGTGTTTTCATGGTGAATTGTTGATGAATGTTAGTGTTGATCTTCAATATCCTTGCATTTGTCCTCTTCATTATTACCTCTTTGTGAGTATGTTATCTTCTTTAAGGTAATATGGTGTGTATCAAGTGGTTATGAAAATGTTAAGTGTGGAAAACCTTAATTAGTACCTCATTATATGCCTTTTGATTGTCCCTCTTAATTGATATATCAACTACAACCTCCATATTGAAATACTTATGATAGAAAGACTATTTAAAGTTGTGTGATTAGATTCAAACTTGTCTTATATTTCTTATAAAATCATAAATAAGAGGATGATATCTATAGTTTGGTGAATCACCCCTTTTTCCATTTACTTTCAACTTTCTCTTTCCATTTTCCTTATAATTTGAGTAGGTTTGGTGATAATATAGGTGTAGCATCAGGGGAGCTAGCCCTCTCTAGAGGTTCCCTTTAGACATATGCCACCCACAACCTTGAAGATTTACCATTGTGTCAATTTACTGAGGAAACCTGAAACACCTCCTCAAATGGTGAAAATCAAAGTGATAACAAGACCATTTGTTCCTTGGTAGGAATGTCTGGGGATATCTTAATATTATTATATTGACTATTAGAAGTAGGACAGGAAGACCTTATGATCAAATATGATAATTCCTCTCTCAGAAATTTATGTAATATTTTTTAATAAAACATAAAAATCATTATCATGATGTCTACTAATACCCATAGTAAGTGAAAAATGGTTAAGCCCTTATCTTTTTAAACCTATGAGATTGATGATAGTAATTTTAAGGAAGAGTAATCATCTTATTATCTAGTAATTTATGTAAGTTATCATGTGGTTTATCTCTAAGGTGATCAAACATAAGTGGTATCCTCTTATTATAATTATATACCTTTTCTAGTTGTTATTTTGCAGGCTAATTCTTTTTCTCTGTGTATAATTTTTACTGACTTTTCCTTACTAGGAATTTTTTTCTTAGGATAAAGAATAGGTGTTTTCTTAATAAAATTATTGGTAAAAACCTATTTTATCAATTATTTATTATTATAGGAGTCTTTAACAATGCTTATATATTTTAGAATTGGATTCATTCTTTTGATGGGTAATTTGTTGCTCTAATTAAGGTGATTTTATTTCACTTGTATTATTACCATTTAGATCACATGCATCATGGTGTGCATCCATATATAATTTGTCAAAATAAGTGTAAGTATTATGAAATAATATTCTCAAAATGTAAAAATAATACATTTACTAAATTAAATTGTATTTCCAAATATGAGGGATAATATGTCAAAGAGTGTAAAGCATTCTTAAATCGTATAATGTAATATCCAATAGACTCATCAAGACTTTACTTTAAGCCTTATAAATATTCCAATGTTAATTTAGGAATTTTGTGCATGTGATAATTTTTTAAGAATGTCTTATAACATTTTAAAGGTAGGCAAATAACCATTAATAATAATATATAGCCAATCCCAAACATCTCATGTTAGACTTTATGGAAACATTTTAACAATATATTTCTGTTATTGTCCTAATGAACAAAAGAGAATACATATTATGTTAAATGGCTAGTAGGGTATCCAAAACCATTAAATAAGGAAATCATAGGCATGAAAACCTCTTTAGGGTATGGATAATCAAATTTAGTTCATGTGAGAGTTTGATCATTAGGGATATTATATTTAACATTAGGGATATTATCTTTAACATTAGTGTGATAGGACATAATATGTATTATTAAACCTATTCTAGTATACCCATCCTAAATGCATTAGGTCATCCATAATCTAGAACAATTTTTTCAAACCAATTCCTACACTAGCATATCACACAAGGTGGGTACCCTATGTGCTCACCTAAGGCATAGAGGGAGTGGAACCAGGATAAGTTGTGGGTGTTTGCATGAAATGGGATTCATCTTAGGCCATGGAGCTCATGCTTTGGCTGGTAAACCCCCACATAATTAGACACCAAATGGATAATGAGTATTCTATCTCATTATTGAAATAAAACACATAACCCATTATATAACCATAACCCTATGTAAATATTTAAAAATGTGATTTAACGATACTTGGTTCCTTTATAGGTGGAAATTTCCCATACATGGCTACCTGATATTACAAAAAACCACTTCACATATTATTTCTTGCTCAAAACTAGCGTTACTTCTACTAACATTCAACTCTATGCATATTATGTTTTAAATTTAATCCTTCTCAAGGAAACCCTTTTGAAAATATCTCCTCTCCTTTATGTTTTATTCTTAATTTTTCACTTCTCATCTCTCTCCTCTTTGTTCTCCTTTAGGGGAGGTATTTTTGGCTAGGTGGATCAACTAAAAATACCATAATTTAATGCATTTTTTGATAGTTTTCATTTGAATTTCATCATGGCTCGAGGCTATATACCTCACTATTTTTCATCACTATTTAATAATTACCTAACAAGACATCTTCTTAGTCATTAATTTTATTGTCTTCCCTTAAAATTCTCATTGTGGTTCCTAGGTCCATGTGGTTTCTTGTCTGGACCATGTTATTTATCACACATCAGTATGGTTTCAAATGCCTTATGTCTATCTATCTAGTCTATTTTTAGGAACATGTATAGGGTATTGGTTTGGATTATGTGTGCCACTCCTCAACTTATTGGTGTTGATATTACTTCATCTAATGCACGCTTTCATGCTTTAGTATTTTAAAAATTATCCAATTTATAGGGTCAACATCACCCCATATTAAACCAATTATTTTTCCTTAGATAAACAATCCATATCTTTGTTTTTTTACCTATACAATCTATCTAACCATAAAGTTACATTGTAATCAATTATTTCATCTAGATTTACACTTTTCTTCAAGCCTTTTCTACATGACTCCTCATGAGATGTTTTAAATTTTATGTAGGATATCCTAAGTTTTTTCTCCACCTTAGCCTAGGTGGTCTATTTCCTTGGATCAAGCCATTTTCCCTAGTGATAGGATTTTCTAAGGCATGCAACATCACTTTGTCCTTTGCATTTTGAAGTTCATGATCCTCCTTTGTTATCTTGTTGAGTCTCTTCCAAAATGACATAACCTCTTAATTCCATGGAGCATTTATATTGTCCATAGGTCCCATTTTCCTAATGAAAATCCACACCATCTCACCACATGCCTCTTGTGCAGATTTTTTAGCACCCTTGTACCCTTGTCCACTCCTACTCCTCGACAAATGTCATAGCTCAAAAATAGCCTTTACTTCCTAATAGATTTTGCATGCCTTATAAGGTCATGTTTTTAATATTTGTATGGGTGGACTTCATATAGCTAATTATTATTTTTGGTGAGATGATTTATTCATTGGGTCAACTTGATAAGTTTAGGGGATATCTCCCAAGGTTGTCCACCCTACTAAGTATTGTTATGACTTCTCCTCATCTTGAGGTAGGCCTAATTGAGCACTAAAAAATGTAATAGTGCATAAACCTAAAATCTCATTTCCTTGCCTCACCATGGTATATATTCTTATAATTATTTCCATCCTTCAGGTGTACCACTCCACTATGCATCCTCTTAGCCTGTGGTGTTACAAATTTTCATCAATGAAAAACTATGCTCACCTTCATTTATTAACTTGCTCTAATACTTTAGGCCATTTTCATGTGTGGGTCTTCACTAAGATCCACATAAATTCTCTCACACTTCCTACCTCTAACCATTTACACTTGATACAAGACCATGAATTCTTCTAGATTCATTTTCCATTTGACTAGTTCACTTAGTATGTGGTCTTCTTAACCTTTACTCTATTGCCTGTACATTATTGATTTTATTGTGAACTCTTAAAGAGATAGAATTAAAACTTTATACATCCTCCTTGATTCAACATCCCATGTGATAAGAAATGTGTGTGAGACATTTGACTCTTTGCCTTTGGGATATCATTCTCTTAGTCTTCAAATCCTAACCTTTTGACTTATTTTCCTCCTCTACTATTTGATCCTCTTGACTTCTCATCACAACCACAAGCTCTTGATTAGTCCTACTATCTCCTCAACAAATACCTCTATTATCACTATCTTTTCTTGGCACAACCTCTCCTTAGTATATTTTTTTTGATAGTTTATGGTATGAACCAGGTCATCATATTTATATCAAAAAGGAGTAGTTTAACAATTGATCTAGATTTATGAATTAATAGTTATAAATCTTATAAGTTTGTCACATATCCCTTCCATTCTAAATAGGGCGGCCTATATGAGTCACACCTTGGATTTAAAAATGGTGATAGGTAGTTTTATATAATCATGCCTTGAGCTCCTCCATGCATTTACTTCCCTCACTAAGTCACTTCTCATACCGCTCAAATCTTAAAATAATTAATTTAGATTGAGCCTTAGATCTTTCATCTTTTCTTATATTTTTTCAAGTCACTACTAGTTGTTACTCCATCTAGTTGGCTGATTATCTACTTGTCATTTTATGTCTTCAAGATTGAAACCTATCACATCTTATTTTTACCCTTGGATTATTTGGAACACTAACTCTTTTTGCATGTTATTCCTCTTGTGCATGGTGTTTCTCCCTTCTTATTATTATATGTACTTCTTGATTTTTATTTCTTATGCCTTTTCATAGATGCCATTTTTACAACTTGTAGGGCACCACCTAGTCCACACTAAATTTTGTGCTTAGTCCTCCAAGGTAGTGCTTTGTCCCAACCTAGTGCCCTCTACACATATTTCATATTTTTGGGTGGTTTAAAAAATGTTGTTTTATATTTAAATTAATTATCAACCTTACCATAGATACTTAAATGTATGGTGATTATGACTTTCAAAATAAATCCCCCACTCGACTCACCTAGCTTGATAGTAATATGTGAACGTATCTTATTACCTTTTGTGAGTAACTAATGCACATATGACCCAATAATGAAATTTACTAAAATAAAATGACTAAGATAACCTTATTATAACTTGGCATAAAATTCCTTATTACACTATGGCCCTATACTCCTTTATGACCCAAGTTGGAAAAAGTTGACAATGTCTAAAATGTCTAGAGATCATGGAACTATGTAATCTATCATATTAGGTGTATACCATAACACCCAACTAGATATTACTCCTAGATCCATACATATCATCATCCTAATTCACTAAAGTAAACTTTATACACCCATTATTTATTTAAATATATCTCTTTTTTATGATGGGTATCCTCTTTACCTTGGATGTGTGTGGCATTAGCTTACATCAACATTCGAGAGATTGATGGATGGAATATATGAAGGCACTTGTTTTATCAAATAGGTAGATTGTACCCTTACATATTGAGTATAGAGAGTGAATTTTTTGTGCATGTGTGGTGCCTATTTCATGGTTGGGCACCTTATCTATATTCTACGACATCCCTATCCACTTTATATCAATAGTTCCTATTAGACATGGATGGGTTTCTATGAGGAATCATGAATAAATTTAAAGTGTATTGTATTGATTCCTTAGGTAACTTCTTCATATTAATCCTATATAAAAATGTCATAGGTAAAAATAATTATCTCATAGTTCATTTGTATATGATCTTAGTTTAGGATAATGTCTTTATGGGTGGCCACATTCCTCACGTTACAATCTATGATGTTTCAGATGTAGTTAAAGTCCTCCACCAATTCAAGATTTTCAATATAATGGGTACCTTATTAGTATCAAGTGGAATAACTAGGCCTTGGTACATATATTTAATTGTCATATACCTCTACTTGAAGTGGATATCCATATTTTTAGCATAACATCATGATCTAAAAATTAGGGGCATATAATTATTTGTGTCTACTAGTTTAATTACCTGAAGTCTATGTAAAACATGACATATATGATTGTGGTGTCAACCTTGGGTAGTATCCCAATATGATACACTCTTATATTATCCACCATGAATAAAATATGGGGTCAAGGTTTTAAATTTAGGTTTTTCATCTCTCTTCATGTATCCCATGTGAGTATGTTGACCTTGGTGCCTATGTTGATCAACATGTCACCTATAGAAAATCCATTAATGTCTATGTTTATGGAAAATTTTTAATCATATCTTACATCCAAATCTATACTTTCCTCATGTGCCTTAGGGATTTTAGGTAGGGTTATATCACTTGTGATTTTTCTTATGTAGATGGCCAACATATATCTAAGCATGGGGGCCATATTTTTGGTGTAAAGGAGGGTAGATAATTATGTCAAGTCAGTCATATGATTATTTTAATATTGGATATCCTCCCTTTTTCTTTTTTATTAGTCACAATCTAACTAAATTTATTTCTATAGATCCTAGATGACCTTCATGGCATCACATAGTACCTTTACCTAGCATTCCCTATCCAAAGCTTGGGTCACACATTGTTTAGGATATGGATCCTTAGCTTGAGGTTGTGTCCTAGTCATATTAGGGTGTGTATGTGCTAATGTTTACAATTTAGGTATACTATTCCCCTTTATCTACCCCTTCTTAGTCCATTATCCTAGATTATGTGCATAGTGTATCATCCCTACTCCTTTTATGGGCTTACCCCAACCTATAAGCTTTGAATATTATTGGAGAGTTATCATGATGATGTCATGGTTATGTCATAGAGGTGTCTTAGTGAGTGAATGAAGTGACTTGATAGTCTATGTGATAATGACAAAGTGTTCAATGTGCTTCTTCTTGTATGCTTGAAGTATGATTGGTTGATATTCAACTTTGGCATGGTTAAATATGTTCAAGAATGAGTATGGTTATTGAAACATATGCAAGAGGTCCATAAGATGTTATCTATTCTTTGATATCTTGTGTGTATAAGTGGAATTCATCTGGTAGTCCATAGTTTTCATTTAGACACTTTGGGTCTAGTGGCAAAAAAATTGAGTAGGTAGTTTGATGACATCACCATTGCCACATGGGAATTAGTCAAGGGGATTTGGTCATATGGTTATGATCACATTAGTCCCTAGTTTTTATGCACTAGATCTCAAGTCATGCATAAAATCATGGTCAAAGATATGAGGGTGCAAAGTTAGATTCTCAATCAAAATTCATTATTTTTCCATACTTAGCCAAATTTACATGTGGCAAGAAAGAGCCAAATAATCATGTTGATAATATCAGCATTCACATGCATGGAGGTGTTAGGAAAAAATGATCATATGGATTTTTTCATTTTGTCCCTAGTTTATTTTTGATAAATTTTAGATCATGCAATGAAGTGCATCAAAAGATATACATATACAAAGTTGGGATCCCAGGTAGTATGACCATGTTTTTCCATACTTAGCCAAATTTACATGTGACAAGAAAAGCTAAGTAGGAATTTTGATGATGCTATATCTTGAATGTGTTAAGGTTTCAAGAGAAACTGATCATATGGGTTTGTTAAATTTTGATCCTAGTTGGTTTGCACTAAAATTCAAATCATGCCATGAAGAGCATCAAAATATATGCTTGTTCAAAGTTGGCCTCCCAAGTAGGTTTTTGACATAGTTGGCTCTGTGATAGAAGATTTTGAGAAGGCATTTTAATGGAATTATATCTCACACACACAAAGGTTTTAGGAGTAGTTTGTTACATGGTTAGATTCCTCTTTTAAAGGAGAACATATGGTGTAATTTACAAAACATGAGATTGATCGAGTCAAAAGTTATGAGTGTCCAAAGTTGGCCTCCAGGCATATTGAAAGGGTCCACACACTTAGACATTTTTGCACAAGTTAAATTTCAAGCAAGATCGACACATTTACTCCAATATTTTAGGAAGCTATGAGATAAGGATAGGTGCATGATGTTTAATGACTTAACAAAGGTAAAGGATAAGGATCCAATAGTGAGCAGGTGTTCATATAGATTGATCAAATGGTGAGTGTTGATAGTTAAAGACCTAAATTATCCATAGAGATTGATAGAGTGCATTAAGTCAAAGTTTCTAGATTGCACAAGATGAGGTCAATTGTTAGATGTTTAATGTTTAAATTTATTGAAATATGTATTAAATTTATAAAAATATTGATAGTGTGATATTGATCCAAAGCTGAGAGGACATAAGATGCGAGCAATGTATTTGAATGTTAATTGTGACCATTTGTATTTGAATATTTGAATTTGTAAAGGAAAAACTAGTGTCTATTTTTTGGGTTATAACTTTCAATCCAAGATGAATTTGCTCATGTAATAAAAATAAAAGTGATAGAGGACTCTAAGGTGCATCTATAAATATGGATTTGAAGATCTAGAAGTATGAAAAAACAAAGATATGGTGCTCTAAAGTTGATTGTGTTTTCATATATGTTCTACAAGTAACCCAAGAAGGATATTCAGTCTTGTGTTGATGTTTTTTTGATGTCTCATGATGACTTAGCTATTTGGGAGTATTTTAGACTCCATGAGGATGTTATGTATGGATTTTGAAGGTGTGATCAATCTACATTGAGTATGAGTAATGCTTAATAAGTTGAATGTGTATTCTTTCATAATATTACTATGCACTAGGTCAGTATTTGAGTTGTTTAAGCATACACAGGGGTGAGCTAAAATGACTATGATCATTTGATGATGTTGAAGTGGATATAAGGAGTGGAAATGTGTTTTTAAAAGTGGTCTCATGTTATTTTTTTGTTTGATGAAGTGTTAAAGGAGTGAATGGGTCACATGAGACCTATAAGGTCTATAAGGGACTTATTAAAAGGTGTAGTTCCTTAAGGGTGACCCATAGATGCTATGACTAACATATGAAGATTTTTTTGAGCTATGTCTTCATGTGAGAGATGTATTAAGGGTTAAGACATACCTAATGGCTAATCAAGATATTGATTATCAAGTATGCTCTATAAATAGTGAAATCAAGGATGGTGATTTATAAACTATGAGAGAGAGAAAATGAGAGAGTTGAGAGAGGATTTTGCATGTGATTTGTGGAGAGAAGAAGGGGTATAGTGCCTTGTGGATGAGCTAAAGAGTAGAATATATTGAGGATTGTTTTTATGACCTGTTATTCATGTTTATATTGGTATAATAGTGTTATTGTTGTTTGAGTATGAGCAAAGGTGAAGATTGATAAATAGAGGTCTATCATCAGGTGTTAAAGATATCAGTTCAAAGGTGGATGTGTTCATAGGTGTTGTTGTGGAAACTTAGCATCTAAGGTGGTTATAACTTCCTTGAAAGGTGAAAATTGATAAAATGATGGTTGTTGTTACAGTGTAGCTAGACATGTGTGATAGCACCTTGTGGGATTGTAGTCTCACTAAATAGAGATGGTAGTTCCTTAATCATTTATAGATTATCTAAATTAGATATTGTTATTATAGGATAGCATTCCAATTACAAGTTCTAGTGTTTTTATTCCCTAAGAGGGTTTTCCATGTATGTCATGTCTTATGTGATTGATCTTGTATTGTCTCTCTTGATCATTTCTATGAATGATATTTATGATTCATGAATACTTGTGGTAACTAATTAAGTTTGTGGTAACTAATTATGTAGGCTCACTGATTCACCCCCTCACAATGATTGTACCTTTAATACTTGGCCTCAGAGTAGGTCCTTTGGTAAAGGATTAAATAACTTGAAGGTGATCTAAGGTAAAGTATAGGTAGTCATCAAGGATTCTTCTCTACTAAGCAAGCACTGATGTTCAATAGATCCAATTATGATTTTTGGAGTGCAAGGATGAGGACATATATTATGTCCCTAGGTTGTGATGTATGGAAATATATTCTGGATGGATATGTTACTTCTACTACTATTACATCTAGTGTTGCAGACAAGAAGTTGTTTGAGAATAATTCCAAGGCAATGAATGCTATCACTTGTGGTATTTTAGAGACTAAATACACCAAGGTAATACATTATAATTATGCTAAAGAGATATGGGAAAAAATGCAAATCATTTTTGAAGGAGACTCAAAACTCAAGTTTTTTAAGTTGCAAACTCAAAGAAAGTAATTTGAAAATCTCAAGATGAAGGAAGAAGATTATGTGGCATCCTTTTTGTAGAGAGTTGATGAGAATGTGAACATCAACAAAGGTCTTAGAGAGAATCTTGAAGAGGATAATATATTCCAAAAGGTATTAAGGTCTTAATCTCTCAAGTTTGATCCAAAATTATCTACTATAGAAGAGAGTCATGATCTTACTCAGTTGAAGGTGGATCAATTACATGGCACCCTTACTACAGATGATATGAGATTAAATGATGATACACCACCAAAGAAGGAATCTAAATTCAAGATAGAGTTGAATCCTAAGAAGAATTTCCAAGGTAAGAAATCCAAAGAGGATGGCATATCTAATATTGATGATGATAAACTAATTGCTTTAATTAATAGGAAATTGAACACAAGCTCAAGGAAGTATAAGGGTAAAATACCCTTAAAATGTTTCAATTATGGAGAGATAGGAAATTTTGATCATAAGTTCCCTCATAATCATGAAAATATTGATGATGAAGAGGATGGTGAAGGACAAGATGAAGACAAGAAGACATATAGTAAGAAATGATTCAAAAAGTATAACAACAAGAAGAAGTCTTTCAAGAAAAAGAAGAATCCTTACACCAAAGGAGATTGCATCTAATCAGATGAGAGTGAAGACAATGAATTAGAATATGATCATGAATATGATGGTCATACTAAAGATAAATCCATTTTCATGGCTGAGGAAGGAAGTTACTTACATTAGAAGAAGTCTACTTGGAGTGATTAATAAGATGATGAAGATGAGGTGGACTATGAGACTATTTTGATGAATGCTCTTGAAAAACTGAATATTAAGAAGAATATAAATAAGAAAATGAAATATAAACTCAAGGACTATGAGGATAAATTCAGTGTGTATGAGGCAATATTGAATTAAGACACCAAGGAGCATGAAGATATGATCAAGCTTCTTAGTTTTCAATTAGAAATTCTATCTATAAGCCTAAAATCTAAATAATATGAATGTTCAAGGTATGTTTTTGAAAATGAGTCTTTGAAATCTAATCTAGAAAAGACAACTAATAAGGTGAACAAATTTGTGAGATTTAAAAATATCTCATGTGATCTAGACAATATTATGAGTGGTAAAAAGCATGTTAGTGATAGAATTGGTCTTGAATATGAAGAAGAACAAAAGAATGTAACTCAAGATAAGATGAAGACTACTTTGAAAAAGGGAAATCATACTTTGAAGAAAAATCATTAGACACAGACTAAAGTTGTTGGTAGAATGAAGACAAATCAGATCAGACATCCAAATGCTATGAGGTATGCAAATTTCAGTGGTTATTGTTATACTTGTAATTAGTTTTGGCATAGAGCTAGAGAATGTAGAAGACCCATTAAGAATGAATTTGCATGGAACTATGATGGGTTCATTAGTAAAAATGTGTGATAAATGTTGAGTGTTATAGTTATTATGACATATGACACATTACAAGATTTTATCCAAATCTAAAAAAGGTAGAAAGAGCTTCTTGCAAAAAGTATGGTGTGCTTCAATTGTGAATAGAGAGGTCATATTGCTAGGTTCTACAAGCAAAGGCCTACAAGTCTAAATAGGTTTTATTAGGTTCCTAGAGTGAAAAATATAAGGCAAGTGAACTCATGGAGACCAAAGCTGGTAAGTAGGAATTATGATAAGTCTGCAAGTCTAAGTAATCTATTTGTTATGGTGGAAGAGTGCCAAGGGCTCTCATTGTCTGCTCATGTTGAGAATGAAGAGATCAAGCTCAGAGAGAAGACCAAGGTGATGGTTGAATCTAGTCTTGAGTTATTTTATGGATATAAATGAACATCTTGCTATTATTGAGCATGCATCATGAAAACAACATCATTTGTTTGTGCCTAGTAATGAGGTTCCAAACTACAAGGTGGATCCTTCAGATAAAAAGTTATGTAATGAATCTATTTTATCTCCATGTATTATCAATCCAATCATAGAATAAAAGAAAAAATTTATAGTGAAAGATGAATTTATTTATATTAATCCAAATAAGAATAATAATAACTAAAAGTATAAGATGACCAAGGAGGAGAAGGAATATGAGGGGTTGTCAGAAACTCTTAGTTTCACACCATGGTAGAGCATCGTGGTGTAGAGGAGGTATTTGTATATGCTTCTTAAGAGACTCCTTTTAGTGGATAAGCATGTTTTTGTGATAGATATAATAATTCCACTCAGAGAAGGTCTTTTTTTAAATGGGAGCAATAAGTTCATGATCCTATTTCAGAGGTTTGTGAAGGAGCTCTAGTACAGAGTTAGAATGGGTGGTTCTAGATGGCTTAATGAGATTGATGCAAATGTCAAGAAGATTTTGATGGTTAGTAATATCTATACACTTATTGTGATATGATTTAGGTGTTTTTTGGTTTGAAGGTATGTTTGTGCCAATTGATGATTTTTGAGTGCTCTCAATTTTTGGATTAAGGGCAATCAGGCCTAAAATGGGTTATAGGAAGTCATGGCTCCCAAAGGTGTGAAGACTCAATTTTTGGTTTAGAATTGTGTGATAGGTGTCTCTAGGTGTGAAATAAGTTTTAGAGATGTGCATTGAAGAGGAGCTTTGTTGACCCTATTTGTTTTGAGATTTTAGGGTTTTAGGCTCAGCGAAAAAAATGGGTTGCCTTATAAATTAAGGTCTAAGGATTCTTAATATGTTTAATGGAATAAATGGGTGGTCGAATCAAGCTTAATAAATATTTTAAGGTTTGTGCTTCTCAATTTATTCAAATTTTTGTCAATATGGAAGGCTAATTTACTAGTAGGTTTATGAAAGAATTACATTGTAGAGGATGTGCTTGCTAATGAAAATTGGTGTTCTTGAGGAGGCATATTAATTTTATTTAGATATGAAGTTTTAGGTCCTAATTGTGTGTCTATCAAAAATTGTGGACTCTATAACTTTTAGGTAGGGCTACAAGGAGGTTAAATAGGCCTAGTTTGAAGAAGAGTGATTTTTGCTCAGTTTATCCAAAAGAGAAAGGTATGTTTGTTTAAATTTGAGTTATCAATTTTTTTAAGAACATGTTTTTTAATTTTTTGAGTGGAATGAAGTTTTGTTGATGGTCTTTATGGTAGCTTGAAAGAGAAGGCTAGTAAGCATATATGGTGATTCTTCATGGTGTGTGGACATATGAAGATGCTCATAAGGTATAATTGTTCATAGTTATTAGGGAGATCCCCTCTCAGATGATTATTTATGTGTTTCATCAGATTTTTATGGTTTTATGTGTTATTTCTTCATTAGTTTCAGTGCTCGATTGAAGAGAGTGTTGGCATGGAACAAGAGGAAGTTTGTTAAGACAAGAAAAGTTATGCTCAAGGTAAGGGGGAGTTTGTATCATATTTTTAAGGCGGTCCTTTCCTATTTATGGTCTATTCATGTCCTCAAGATCAGTTGGTTCCCACTTTGTCATTATGTCAAAGGGGGAAAAAGTCCCTATTGTGGGAGTGCTTAAAGAGAGAGAAGGTGAGTTGTGTATTGATATATATGATGGTTGTTGACATCAATGAAAAAGGGGGTATTTTTTGATAGTTGTCATGATGATGTCATGAAGGTGTCCTAATGAGTGAATGAAGTGCCTTTATATTCTATGTGACAATGACAAAGTGTGCAATATTCTTGTTCTTAGATGTTTGAAGTATGATTGGTTGATATTTAGCTTTGGCATGGTTAAAGATGTTCAAGGATGAGTATGGTGATTAGAACATGCAAAATAGGTCCATAAGATGTTATCTATGCTTTTATATCTTGTAGGCATAAGTTGAATTCATTTAGTAGTCCATAGTTTCATCTAGACACTTTGGGTCCAATGGCAAAAATTCTAAGTAGGCAATTTGATGACATCACCATTTCCACATGGGAATGAGTCAAGGAGAGTTGGTCATATGGTTATGATCACATTAGTCCCTAGTTTTTATGTGCTATATCTCAATTCATCCATCAAAGCATGGTCAAATATATGAGGGTGAAAAGTTGTCTTCTTGGTCATAATTCATTATTTTTACATACTTAGCCAAATTTGCATGTGGCCATAAAGAGCAAAGTAACCATGTTGATAAGGTCATCATTGACATTCATAGAGTTATCAAGACAAAATGATCATATAGTTTTGTTTTTGTGCCTAGTTTATTTGCACTAAATTTTAGATCATACAATGAATCACATCAAAATATATGCATATACAAAGTTGGTCTTCTAGATAGTTTGACTGTGTTTTTCCATACTTATCCAAATTTGCATGTGACAAGAAAACTTGAGTAGGCATTTTGATGATGTTATATCTTGCATGTGTGAAGGTGTCAAAAAAATTGATCATATGAGTTTGTTAAGTTTTGATCCTAGTTGGGTTGCACTAAAATTCAAAGCATGTGATGAAGAGCATCAAAATATATGCTTGTTTAAAGTTGGCTTTCAAAGTAGGTTTTTAACATAGTTGGCTTTGTGATAAAATATTTTGAGAAGGAATTTTAATGGCATTATATCTTGCATGCATGAAGGTTTCAAGATTATTTTGGTACATGGTTAGATTCCTCTTTGAAAGGAGAACATATGGTGTAATTTGTGGGACATGAGATTGATTAAGTCAAAATTTATGACTATCCAAAGTTGGAATTCTAATCATATTGAAAGGGTCCCCATACTTGGTCATTTTTGCACAAGTTAAAGTTCGAGCAAGATCAACGGTACACATTTGCTCTAACATGTCAAGAAGTAGTGAGATGAGGACAGGTGCATGATGTTTAATGACTAAGAAAGGTAAAATTATAAGGATCCAATAATGAGTAGGTGTTCATATACATTGATCTAATGGTGAGAATTGATAGTTAAATACTTGAATGATCTGTAGAGATCAATGGAGTGCATTAAGTCAAAGTTTTTAGATTGCATGAGATGAAGTCAACTATTAGATGTTTAATATTTGGATTTGGTATAATATTCATTAAATTTTGGACAATATTTATGGTGTGATATTGATCCAAACATAATAGGACACGAGATGCGAGCATTATGTTCGAAGGCCAATTATGACTATTTGTATTTAAATATTTGAATTTGCAAAGGAAAAACTAGTGTCTAGTTTTAGGCTATAACTTTTGATCTAAGAAAATGTTTCTCATGCATTAAAAATAAAAGTGGTATAGGACACTAAGACACATATGTAAATATATATTTTAAAATATGTGTAGAGAAAGATATGGTGCTCCAAAGATGACTATGTTTTTGTATATGTTCTGCAAGTGACCCGAGAAGGGTATTCAAGCTTGTGTTGATGTTTTTTCAATGTATCATGATGACTTAGCTATTTAGGAGTGTTGTAGACTCCATGAGGATGCTCTGTATGGATTTTTTATGTGTGATCAATCTATCTTGAGTATAAATAATTCTTATGAAGTTGATTATGTATTCGTTCATAATATTCCTATACACTAGGTTAGTGTTTGAGTTGTTTGAGCATATGCAGATGTGAGATAAGATGACTATGATCATTTGAGGATGTATAAGGGGACATAAGGAGTAGAAACATGTATTTTAAAGTGATTATATGTTTTTTTTTCTTATATGAAGTTTTAAAGGAGTGAATGGGTTCACATGAGACCTATAAGGGCTACAAGGGCCTTATTAAAAGGTGTAATTCCTTAAGGGTGACCCATAGATTCCATGGCCAACCTATGAAGATTGTTTTGATTCATGTATTCATGTGAGATATGTCTTAAGGGTTAAGATATACGTAATGTATAACTAAGGTGTTTATTATCAATTATGATCTATAAATAGTGAAATCAAGGATGGTGATTTCTAAACTATGAGCAAAAGAAAAAAGAGAGATTTGAGAGAGTCTTGTGTGTGTGATTTGTAGATATAAGAAGGGGTAGAGTGATATGTTGATGAGTTGAAGAGGATAATAGATTGATGACTCTTTTCATGACCTGTTGGTCATGTTTCCTTTGGCAGAATAGTGCTCTTACTGTTTGAGTATGAGTGAAGGTGAAGGGTGTTAAGAAGAGGTCCATCATTAGGTGTTCAAGACATCAAATCAAAGGTGGATGTTTTTATGGGTGTTATTGTGGTATCTCAACATCTAAGGTGGTATATATTTATTTCAAGGTGAAACTTGCTAAAATTTTGGTTTTTATTGTATCTTAGCTAGATAGGTGTGGTAACACCTTGTGGGATTTTAGTCTCACTAAATAGGGATATTATTTCCTTGATCATTTATAGATGGTCTAAATTAGATTTTTTGTTATGTGATTAATCTTGTATTATCTCTCTCACTCATTGATATGAATGATATGTATGCTTCATGAATGCTTGTGATATTTGATTAAATGTTTGTAAAGATCAGAATTGAATTTGGATTATTTAAGATCACTGATTCACCCCCCTCTTAGTGATTATACCTCTAATAATAAGTCAAGATATTATTTGATCATGTGCACTTTACAATGAAATGCACAAGTTGGATAGGAGGCTTAGTCACATTGATAGTGGTCTAATCACCCATATTTGTAGCATGAGTGTGGTGGGGACCAATTTACTCCCCATCCTTTTTTCCCTTGCTAATTCTTATAAAAACCACATTATGTGGAGAGACTATTATAATATCAATTCGATTGGACATCATACCCTTAGTTGGATAATTATGTGTCAACATGTTTTAAGCCTAGGTCGTATGCCTCTTGAAGGGTGCCTATCACTTAAAATTTTATCATGTTGTGGGAGATGTCATCATAAATTTTTCAATATAGGGACACATGTAGCTAGGCTAATTATTGAATAAGAGAGATATTGTGTACAATGTTCCCTTTCATCTTACCAGGTGCCTAATTAGATATAACATATTTTATAAATGATTCTAACACTATAACATGTGACTATATGGCTAGGATAACTCCTATGTCTATTATGCCAATATCCTCCTCTCTTAGCATTAATTTCAATGATTAAATAGGTTCAGTGAATGTTATCATGGAGAAGGCATGTTGAAAAAATATAATTATCCCTCTAATGAACCATTGGGTGTGTTTTATTATGTGAATAACATATGAGAGTTTGGATATTAAATTTTTAGACCTATCATCATAGTCTTATACATTGTTTTGAAGCTCTTATTTGATGTACTTAAGTGTGATAATACTCTTCTATGTGAATTCAAGAACATCAAATGCTTTATGGAATGTGTTCTTCAAAAATTCATAATACACATTTACATAGGTCAAATACAATTTTTAGTAGCAAGTCTGTGTATGAGATTGTATGGTAGTGGAAAACTAGTGCACCTTCTACTATAGCTAGGTTATCCCCTTAGATATATATATGAGCTCACATTTATGCACATGTTCCATGACATTATACATTATATTATACTTAGGTAAGCTCAAATACATGTTATATTAAAAATTTTGTGTAGGTGTTGGCATGGTTGGTGTATGTGTAGCCCGATGAACTAGTATGGGTGGGGCTTATGTCAAGGGTGTGTTTCCCTATAATGCATTAGAGGATTGAACTAATATTATGGATATTTTGTGATTAAATCAAATCACTTAAGGGGTTTAATCCCATCCCATGGATGTGAAATCAAGAATCCTTGGTTGTTATATTATTTGTATTGGTTGTGTTATCATTGGTCTAAATAGTATTTCAAGTATCACTTATTCTGTGGGAGTTCCTTCCCTATCATGTTTGATGAAGATACCTATGTGTCCTAGGTTTAAAATATATAAAAAATATTATTATTATTATAAGTGGTACATGTGAGCATGTGCTTTAGGTAGGGTGATGTTGGTCATTCCTCTAGCCATCTCTTTCCATATTTTCTTTCCCTTAGGTTCTTTATATTCTCCCTCTAAATTATATCCCAACTCCATAACATGTGTTTCCCCTTATGAAAATCTCATTTCCTCTATGTGAGAGCCATATTCATGCCCTTCCCATTATTTGTGGGTCCTCACAACATTTCATGATTCTAATTCCATCATCTCCCTAGGATCCATCTCAACCATCACCTCCTACCGATTCTCATCATATATATACCTCTTTAGTTATCAATCATCTAGGATTTCCATACTAAAGCTTATCCACTTATTATTTACTAATCATGCCCCTTCCTTACCCATTTTCCTTTTCTGTATCTCACATGTAGATAATATTTAACTATCCATTACCAAATTTCATTTATGTACTTCACATCCCATCTCAATAATAAAATTTAACCAACCCCAACAATAGAACCAAAATGTCATGCTTAGTCTAGTATACCCAACCTAAGCACATTAGGCCATATATGTTCTATAACACTTGTCAAACTAATTATTACACTGACATATCACACAAGTAGGAACCCTAAAGGATCACTCAAGGTGTAGAGGGGGTGTAACCATGATAATTTGTGTGTAATTTCATGAAATAGGATTTATCTTAGGTCATGGGGATCACGAGTTGGTTTGTAAACCATTACATACTTAGCCACTAAATGTTTAACAACTATTTTAGATAATTAATTGAAAGAGAACACACAGCCCATTATATCATCATAACCCTACTTATAAATATAAAAAAATTTGATTTAATAATACTTATCTACTTTATAGGTTGGACTTGTCAATAATGGGCTAGTCAATATTACAAACAATCACTCTACATATTATTTTATGCTAAAAAATAGTGTTACTTCTTTTAACAGTCAACTCTATGCCTATTAAATTTTAAAGGTAGTCCTTATTAGGGTAACCCTTTATAAATTATCTCCTCTCCTTCCTTATGTTTTTTCTTATTTTTTCATGTCTCTCCTCTTTGTGCTCTTTCATGGGAAGGTCTTTTGTAGGGTGGATCAACTGCAACAACCATCAGTTAATTTGTGTACCAACCATTTTAAATTTACTATTAACATGGCTCAAGGATAGATACCTCATAATATTCCACCATTATTATATAATTACTTGAGAGGACCTATTATCAAATATTAATTCCATCGTCTTCCCCATAATTCTTGTTATGATTCCTAGGTCCATTTGGTTGTTTGTATGGATCCTACCATTTTTTAATGTAGCTTACATAAGGATGGTTTTATATGGGTTGCATTTTTTAATATAGTATATTTTTATATGCACACATAGGGTATTGGTTTATATTATGTGTGTCATTCCTTTTCTTATTTGTGTTGATCTTATTTTTCCTAATGTGCACTCATGCATGTTGGTATTTTGAGGATTAGCTGATTTTGGGAGTCAACATGGCTAGTAGGAATAGTAGTATTTTGTAAAGGTGTACTCATAAATTGTAATTTACCACATACTCAAAACATAATTATGATGAAATCATCACTACTATCAATGTGTTTCTTAGGGTTAAAATTTTAATATAACATCATTATGTAATTTGTAAATATTGCATATTATATTATTCATATCACATGAAGTTTTTAAGTAAGGAATAGAAATTTCATTATTTGAATGTCACTAAATTTTACATGTACAATTTGACTACCAATTTTTTTTAGATGGAGATAAATAAATATTGTGTTCATGTGCATATATTTGTGTTTCCAAAGAGGAGTAACACATGTTGTTTCTAGAGAGAAAATAATCATTTTCTAATTTTACATCATTTGCTTCTAGAGAGAAAAGGAGAATCACATTCTAATTTTATGTCATTTTTATTATTTAGAGAGAGAGAAAGAGAATCACATTCTACTTTTGTATCATTTTCATTATCTAAAGAGAGAAAAGGAGAATCACATTCTAATTTTTTATCATTTTCATTATCTATGTCATGGTAAATATCTATACATGTAAAATTAGTTCTATCATAACTTTAATTTATGCATTTTTCATTATTCTTATGTGTTTGTGGCTTATAACACCTAATGTAATGAAGTGCAATATTAAACTGTAAAGATAAGCAAGGTGTATTATAAAATAAATATTCTTTAGTTTTTAGCTCATGTAACTTATGAGGAATGGGAATGTATGTATTAATATGATATTCATGTTGTTATAATGTATGATTAAGAGGAGAGTCTAAAAAATAATTAGGGGATCTAAGATTTTCTAACTCAG